>BJCM01002488.1:0-13842 GCA_018326385.1 Flaveria bidentis | reverse complement strand
GAATTCTAAGCCTAGGGATCACATCCAGTTGCATGGAGAGATCTAGATTTGAAAAGTTCTGCTCAAGATTTTGAACACTTGGACCAGCTGAGGTCTCATGTTCATTCAATGAGGACTTGTTGAATGAAGGAGAGACAACATCAATATCATTTGACTGTGAAGTAGCATTTACAGTTACATGTTCCTTCAAAATTTTACTTCCATCAGCTTGGTCTTATGCATTGTTTCAGTTGTCACTTGCTGAGTTTTGAGGCTCACTTTGTGGACAACTTGTGGAAGATCCGTTGGTTCTTGAGATAGTCATACTATCAGATCTTTCGATTGTGGGAGATTGAATTTCGGTAACTCTTGGAGAACTTGGAAGGGGTCTGGGTAACTCATTCAGTTGTTCATTATCAAAATCACTTTGAGTACATGTTCCAGCTGAAATTCTCACAAGAATGTTTAGAATAGTTTGCCAACAATTCTAATTCAAAGATATGATCAGGTCCATTCCCACTAACACAAGGAGTGTGCTTATTTACAACAATATTACAGGATTCCTCAAATTGTTGATCTATAATGTTATAATCTCTTTAGACAATAAAGTTAGAGGAATATAAAAAAAGATAGCATCATATGACTTTTCAACAAATTTTTGCCAAATTGTCCTTTGTTTTAAGCATGGTACACTTGCTGCCAAAGGATCTAAGAAAGCCAATGAATGATGGCCTCTTGTTCCATAGCTCATAAGGGGTTTTTCCATGTGGCTTAACTATAAAAACTATGTTCTGCACATAGCATGCAGTGCTGACTACCTCTGCCCAGAATGTTAGAGGCAGCTTTGAATCAGCTAACATAGTCCTAGTAGTCTCAATAAGTGTCTTATTTCTCCTTTCAACAACACCATTTTGTTAAGAAGTTCTAGGAGGACTATAGTTTCTGGCAATCCCTTTTGAGTTACAGAATGAGTCAAGAACTTGATTCTTAAACTCAGTCCCTTGATCACTTCTAATTATTTTAAACTTGTGATCAATTTTATTTTCTATTTCAAAAATGAAAGACTTTAAAGTTTCAACAATTTCATCTTTAGTTCTTAAAAAGAATACTTATGTAAATCTAGTAAAAACATCAACTATCACATGGCAAAATGAATTCCTGCCAGTGCTCATTATAGTTGTGGGACCATATAGATCAATGTGCAATAAATGTAATGGAGTGGTGATAGAGTTGACTTCTTTGGATTTATGAGGAACCCTGTGTTGCTTTCCTTTTAGACATGCAACACAGTTATCCTTGCAGAAAAACTCCTTTTTAGCATACCATGTACCAAGCTATTTTTAACCAAATTATTCATGGTTTTAAAATTAACATCATACATTCTTTTATGCCAAAGAGTTGACTGATCACTATTAGCTTTGGAAAGAAAGCATGATAATTGACCCAGTAGGGAAACATTGTTCATATCAAGCTTATACATATCCGCTTTTTTGGGAGATCTAAGAAGCACTAATTTTGAGAAATTGACATCCTGGGTTTGATGATAATTCACTCATGTTCTATGAAAAGAATTTGGTGATTTTGATCACAAAATTTTGAAACACTTAAAAGATTGTGTTCACGTTGTTTGACAAAGTTTACTTTATCTACCTTCAACTCACTATTGGATACACTACCTCTCCCTGAAATGTATCCTTCGGGTTCACCTCCAAACTGAATAGGTCCTCCATCAAAATATTGAAATTGTTGAAGAAGAGATCTATTCCATGTCATGTGCCTGGAGCATCCACTATCCACAATCCATATATTTCCATTTTTGTCATGTGGATGTCCATGCACATAAGGTGAAAATATTAGTTACTACTGGAAACCCAAGCCTTGTTGGTCTTGGTCTCTTCAAATATGTATGACATAATTGAACCAAAGTGTATGCATGGGACTTCAATTGTGGTATGTGAAGAATAGGTCTGGGCTATAACTTCTTTTCTGATCTTCCATTCTATCCTTTGGTTGATCAGTGTGGATGAGCTTGATGAAGCTTGAGCAGCATAGCATTCTTCCGAGGCTTCTTTCTTTTTAGAAGAGGTTTTCACCACCTTTTATTCTGAAGTAGTCTTCTTCTTGAAAGGTTTCAAAAAATTCTTCTGTTCTTTTGAATTTTTTTGTCTTTTCTTCCAAAGCTAATTTCCTTTCGGAAGATTGAGTTTCTTCCAAAAGAAACTTGGATTCGGAAACAAGTTTTCCTTTTCTTAACACCTGGACCATGTAATAAGGTCCAAATATGAAACCTTCCTTGACTCCTTCTTTCTTAACATTGGTTGCATAATATATGCTTGCAAGATTGTAATAACAATCTTTTGCCATATGGTTCTGCAGACCACAACTTATGCATTCAATGTTAAATTTTGTTGGATATGAAGACTATTGTTTCTTGCACTTCTTATGATCAACAGTCTTACCCTTCAACCTATGATCCTTCTCCATCATTATCTTTGCATATGCAGTGGAAGTCCTTTTAGGGTGAGGACTTCTTTTGGAGTTGGATAGTTTAGATTGTGAAGTAGTGGTACACAACTGATCAACCTTCTTCTTGATGTTGAGATGAGTTGATACTAAACTAGAACTCCTGGTACTAGAGTTCAAGTTAGTGTCTTCAGTCTTTACAACTTCAAATCCTACAGAGATGAAAACTTGTTTCTACTTAGATTTGAAGGTGGTCTTGATCTCTTGAGCCTTCTTTGCTTTTCTTTTGCTCTTTCTGATCAAGTTGTTTCTCATAGACTTGGTCATCACAGTCTTCTTACACTCCTCAGAAGAATAGTGGCCCTTTTTACAATCCTCTTCTTCACTCTTCTCAGAGGCATCCTCCACTATCACTTCTTCATCCTCTTTAGTCAAGGGGTCTATGAGAGGAAGCTTATCTTTATAAGTTCCACACCTAGGAGACCTTACAGACAAGATGGTGTGTAGAGGAGCTATCTCACTAGATCCCAGTCCCTGCTTATTCTAATAACAAACTTTTGCATGCAAGGATGAGGATATAATGTTCTTGAAGATCTCTTCTTCAAGAACATATTTTTCTGCCCTGGCTTTGCTAATCACAAACTCAGCCTAACATTCATTCAACTTGGTTATGAGATCTTTGATCTGAGTCCTATAGTTGGTGTGCTCATGTTTAAGAACTGAAATGGTTTTCTCTAAGTCCTCTATTTTTAGTTTATAATCATTTTAACTTCTTTTGAAAAAATATATAAGATATTCAAGGACTGAAGATCATATCTTATCTCTAACTTATAGGGCCTGTATCTATTAACTTTAACAATACATTCAGGTCTAAAGAGATGTTCTGATACATTTGCTTCATCATGGCCAACCATTAATTCTTGGTTTGGAGATGCATCTTCCACCTAAAAACTTCAGTTAAAGCCTCCTTCTTCAACAACAACTGCAGTTTGCTTCTTTGGATTCTCATTCTGGGTGGCTTTCTCAGTGTAGTTTGGTCTGTTTTGTGCTTGACCATCATTTGTTATTGGTGCCTTTCACTCCCTTGAAAAGTGGCCTATTTGGTTACAGTTGTAACACTTGACTTTGCTTTTATCCCGCCCAAACTTTCCACTGGTTTTATTACTTGGAAACTTCCTTCCTGTCCTCTTGTAGAACTTCTTGGCTCTGTGATTGAGAAGAGCCATCTGCTAGACTATTTCCATGTACTCTAGATCATCTGGATGGATACAGTCCAGGTCTTCAAGGGTGACTAGAAAGTTGCCTAAGTTTTCATCAGAAGACACAAAGGCATGTGAAGAATTTATCTCTTGGAATGGGCTTCCTTGAGTGTAGCTTTCTCTTGGTGTCTCCGGAAAGGTGATGAAAGGACCCTTTTGTGAGTTGTCAGGGTAGCATATAGGATGATATTGAGGTTCTACGCTATCTCTTTCAGTCATATGAAGGGCTGAACTCATTTGATTGTTTGAGTTACTAGATGAACCTTGCATGTTCATCTCCCATTGGTATCCACTGAGAATACCATTCAACTCAGTCAAAGAGAGAGTCTTAAGGTTCTCAATCCTCTTGATAACAACATAGTAATGTGTCCATAGCCTAGGAAAAAAGGACAATAACTTCCTTACAATTTCCCTGTTTTCATGAGTCACTCCAACATCCATTAGAGTGTCCATAATCTCAACATACCTGAAGTATGGTTGAGTCATGGTTTCACCTTTTTTAATGGTGAAATTTTCAAACTGCTGCTTTAGGAGATCCTTCTTGTTATCCTTGGCTTCAGTAGAACCCTCATACATTAGTTTCAATGCATCCCACAACTGGTTAGTTGTTTTGCATTTCTTAAAACCTTTGTATACAGAGTTTGGAAGAGCAGTCTGAAGGGCTATCATGGCTTTCTGATCAATCTCTACTCTTTTTCTGTCTTCATCACAGCAATCAGCCACAGTCTTTAGAATCATACCACCTCCAACAGCTAAGGAGGTGCTTGGTATGTAAAGTCCTGAGACAATAGATTCCCACATCCTGTAGTCTTGTGACTTGATTAAACCTTACATTCTTTGGCATTATCAAAGTCTTTAGGATTGATCACTGGGGATAGCTGCCATTTGAGATGTGAAGTATTTTGTGTGTATGAGGGATATCAAGATGGTGTGATCTTACAATCAAGAGCCTAGAATGCTCTGATACCAATTGCAGGACCGTTTAAGGGATGGTCACTAACTACACAACACACAATAAGGAGAGTGAGTTAGAATACTTAACAGATCAAATGGGGAACTAGCAACCAGTCACACTTTGATACTAAGAAACACAAGTAATAAAAGACACAGAACAAGAACAATAACACAAGTGTTTGGTTTTCGAGAAGGTTGTATATTGCTCTCAAGTTCCTTACAAGTGCTTACAAAGCATAAAAAGCATAAAAGATACAAAAGGACATGAGATAATTTATACTACATCTGACAGCCGGCCATACTTTGAAGGCCATTTGGATACATGATCTAAACAACAAAAAAATCAATGTAGTCATAAGGTAGATTGCCTTTTGGCTAATAAATATGACATGCCACAGCTCACATCCTAATATATTACAAAAAGGATAAAAGTACATAAAGTAAAAAGTAATAGACTCAAGACTTCAATGTACAGTTTACCAAAAGCAGGGACCTTTCACCAACTTGTGAAAGTTGGTAAGTGAAACAAAGTTACAACGGAAATGTGGTCAAGATTTATGGTAAAAGGTACATCAGATAAAGCATGTACTCAAAAGTCTTAGGAAGAAATCTGTCTTCATGAGTTGGCTTCGGAAGACTTTGTCTTTGAAGCTTCGGAAGACTTCATATTTTGCTTCGGAAAATATTCGTCTTGTCTTTAGAAGATTTCACACTTAGAATATATTCTAAGGCATAGTATGAAACTTATTATACTTAGTACTTTTATGCATACATGTAGGATAGACTTTGGATGTTTTGGGTTGCATCAACCTTATATGAATCCTTAAAACATTATAGATTATCAAAACAGAATTGAAAGTCACTAGAATGTTCATTTCCTGAAAGAAAGGCATAAGTTTTTAGGAAGGGACTTGATTGAGCCTATTGAGAACTTGGTGTCTCAAAAAAAGTGATTTATGGCCCAGAAGAACATGATGGATGTTGATAGTAGGTCAGGTACTATGAGGTTTGGGGTCTTGAGCCTTCAACAACCATTAAAGCGTTGCTAGTAGGAAGGTTGGGGGGTATGCTAACCTGGTGGCCTTTCCAAGTCTCCATCTCTACATGGTATCCATCAAGAATACCATATAGTTTGTTGATACATCATGTACCTAGTTTATGTTCTTAATGTAAAAGTCTTTATTTTCTTACACATATGTAATGTGAATTCTTAATGAAATATAATATGCTTTTTAATGTTTATTTGTCTTTGAATAATTCATATTATTATTATATTTGATATAATTCATATATATGAACATTATATATAGGTTTGAGGTTTTTATACATGGTTCTAAGTCAATAATGATTAAGAAATGTGTTCAACTTAGTCGGGTGATTATTCATGCTAATGGATCATACTTATGGGCCATACGCATAAATGAATCATACTTATAAACCAGTCACACGACTGAACCAGGAGACTGGATTAGTCATATGACTGACACATAAGAATGATTCAGTCGCACGACTGAACCTTCAGTCGTGCGTATGAATCAACCATATGAGTCAGTCGCACGACTGAACCATGCAAATGGTTCAGTCGTACGAATGAAAACTACAAACCTATAAATACCACATAATTCGTGGAAAAATAGAGACTTCGAATATTCACAAACCCTAGTTGTTTAGAGCGTCCTAAACAGCAAATCCAACTTCATAGTTCGTTCCTGGTCAACGTCTAATCAATTCTTAACGTTTGTTTCATTGTTAGATCGATCAGGTTGTCATTTTCATTGATTGGATCGTCAATCAAATAGGATTCCGCACTATTTGATCTGGTCTCATGCAGAATCCGTGAGTACACCGTACGAAAATGGTCCTAACAAGTGGTATATAGCTTTGGCTCGTGATTTTGCGTGGATTCAATTGGTTTCGGTGTTAAAAATCAATGTTTTCATTCAAAAGAGTCATCTTTTCGCTTCAAATAGTGTTTTTGACGTTTGCATGTGTTAATGTTTCGATCGTTCATCAAACGGCAGATCAGGGTTTTGGGAAAAAAAATGTATTTGGTGTCAAAGTGTTCAAAAAGTTCTATTTTTCAAACATTGGAGCCTTCAGTCGCATGATTGGTCCATTCATACACTCTCATTCGCACAACTGAACTCAGTGGTATCTCTCATTCACACGGTTAAGCAGCTCCAGTCGCTTGATTATAATTGTTCTGCTCATTCGCACGACTGAATCAAATCGCACGATTGAATTCATTCGTATCCTTCATTTGCACGAGTGACCCATCACATAGCTCACTGGAACAAGTGAATCTATCATGTTCTAAGTTAAACAAGTTTAAAGAAATAGAAGACCAGTTTGCTAAATTTACTACTAGAAAGGACTCGCGTGTCCAGAATCTTCTACTTCTGGAAAATGAGATTGGAAACCACAATAAGATTACCCATAGTGGACATTGCGGTTTGAAATCTACTTTAATGGAGTTGACCCAAACATTTGGACATCCATTGAGACTGGTTACATGGTACCGGTCAGTGCTAATGGAGTTAAATTGGACAAGACTGGTCCTTCTGAGTCGTTTCTCAGGGCGAATCAAACATTGCTTTAGTTGATACATTGGATGATGGATCTACAAGTGAAGGAGACATCTTAGCTTAGCATACACTTTGAGATATCGAAGAAGCTATGGATGTCGTTGATCATTTGGTTTAAGAAGAGCTTAGTGCTACAAACTCAAAATCTCCAGTTACCAAAGAGTCTTACACTGTTTTGATGGCTGATTCTACAAGTTCTACACAGGTATGTTCTAAAGATGAATTCTTTGAAAAACATGCATGTACTGAATGTGATAAATTTAGGGATAGCATTGATTTAAAATTTTCTAGATTATTAGAACATAACGATAATCTAGTAAATGATTTACAACTCTACACTGAAGTAAATCGTGTTTTAAAACAAAATGAGTGTAGATTCAAAGAAAAGATAGAACTGTTAGGGAAACAACTAAGGGAAACCGAGGTTGTTGCCTTAAATCAATCAAATGACATCAAGTTCTATTTAAATTTTTTGGAGAAAACTAAAAAGGAAAAAGCAGTTTTGCAAGTCGAAGTTGAATCATTAAAAGGATCACGTCTTATGTGATCAAATGATTTTCTATTAAAAAAGTCATGTCTTAGATGATCATTGGTCATAATCTCATAAATCAAAAGTTAAATTTGAAGTGTATGGAAATGTATGAAGTCAAACTCATAAGTATGATCCAATCACATGATTGGACCATAAGTATGAGCCAATCACACGATTGGACCATGAGTATGGGTTAACTATGCGATTGGATCACAAGAATGAACCAATCGTACGACAGGATGAAGAAGTCTGAGTCAGTCGCACGACTAAACCCCAATCGTACGAATGAATCATGCATTTGGGTCCAGTCGCACGACTGAAACTTAAAACATTATAAAAGGGAGGGGTCAGTCGGTCGTATTCCTTACCACCCTTCAAAACTCTCAAAAACCGCCTATTACACATACACTCTGCCTAAAATTTGATTATTGTGATTACTCTCTGATTGTCATCCTAACTGATTTCCTATTCATCTCAGGTACTTTGAAACTGAAATCGAATCAAATGATGGATTAATCGAACCCACAATGATCGAAAATGATTAAAATCAAGAACCGAGACTTTACTCTAAAATAGACCACTTAAATGGACATAAATGATGTTTTAAAAGACACTATGTGCTATTTTGAGTCCTTGTGAACCAAATGAATCAAAACACGAAGTGTATTGTAACGTTTTGACAAAGATTCAAAGTTATGGTGTCGAACAGAGCAAGATGCGAATAGACACTCCATATGAACCTCAGTCGCACGATTGTTCCAGCGCATGATTCAATCGCACGAGTGAATAAATCAGTGACTCAGTCGCACGACTGACTAAACCGCATGGCATAGCTTACGACTAAGTTTAGTCGCAAGCTCAATTGTACCACTGAACTCAGTCATATGGTTCAATCGCACGATTGAACCAGTTGATCAAAATCAACTAAAATTCAACGGATATCTCTTATGATTAAAATCTAATGTATATGTTTCTTGTGTTGTAACAATATGGATGAGAGATGGACTATGAACACTAAGCACAACATTTGTGCGCATCTTGATGTTGCATCTCGGAACGCTTCTGAGTTCACTGGGATTATTTCCTTTCTGTGTAGATCGAGGATCTACAAGGCCATCTCTACTCCATGTACAGATCTATTCAACAGGCCTTTTGGGAAAGTGCCTTAGTTGACCAGTCAGTTGAGCCTCACTCTATCCGGAGCTCTATCTTCAAAAAAGACATTGAAATCCATGAAGAAGACCTTAGGAGAGTCTTGGATTTAGAGGAAGACGGAGCCCATCCAACCAAGTTACATCCCCTAACTGTTCGGGGATGCTTTCTAAGGATCAAGTACGCTGGTGACATCAATGCAAGAGTACTGAACAAGAGCAACATGTGCCCCTAGTTCAAGTATCTGGCACATGTGATCCTGAAGTGCATAGCCTCCAGGCGTGGTGGATTTGATAAGATGTCTGACCAAATCTAGAATGCATACATTGCACTGGTACTAAACCACCCATTCAGTTTCTCTCGCATGCTCTTCTCGTACTTGATATAGAACATCAAGGCCAAGGGCAAGGAAGGCTTTTGCATGTATCCAAGGTTCTTACAGATGATCATAGATGAGAAGCTTCCTTTGCTACCTAAGGAGAAGGACGATGCTATGACTTTAGAGGTGATGGACGACACCACTCTAGGGAGGATGAAGGTGTACCGTGGGAAGCACGTGAAGCCCCCGGTCAGGAGACTGTTTGGCCATCTGACCTATGAGGATTACGTGGCGCCCTCTCGTAAGAAGTGGTGTCATGATGATAGTGATTCTGATGTTGAGCCCATAGTGGTTCCTGCTGATGAAGAAGATGACGATAATGATGACCATGATGGTGGTCAAGGTGGTGGAGATGTTGGTCCTAGTCAATCAAGGGCCACCGACACATCTATTATATCTCCACCACCTCCACACAGTACTTCAGCTTCACCTGGTGGATCTAAGCAGGCTGCTTTCCACCAGGATTTCTTGTTAGATGAAGAGGTTGAGACTGATGATGAGCCTCTCACCAGGAGAGTCGGGATCCGGGTTGTGGCTACCGAGAAGGGGAAAGAGGCGGTTGGTGGACGCCAAGCTGGTTCTAAGGGTGGTGATACTGATGTCACAGATCCAACATACACACCCGACCAGCCGATCAGCTTAGGGGGAGCTCCGATAGCCAAGGGTTCCAGGAAGAAGAGGATGGCTCATCCCTATGGCAAGAAGGGTAAGAGACAGAGGATTACCTTGATCAGTTCTGCCACCACTACAACCACTACCACTACCACAACCACTGCCACCAAGACTATTCCCCATACTACCATCTCTACTTCCACTAACACTCCCACCACAACTATTCACATCCACCTCACCTACAATACCCAACATAGCTCCACTACAATCCACTTCCATTCCTACTCCTATCTACACCACATCCACCACTACACCTACTACTCATCAAGCCGGCACATCCACCCAATTCCTACCTACACAGGGCTCTACTCTACCCACTGTCAGGCTAGAGGAACAGCTAGCTAGCCTCAACAGACTAGTTCTAAAGCTGTTAGCGGTTAATAACGCCCAAGGCAAGCAGATTGCTCAGCTGACAGAGAAGAACGCTGCTCACGAGAGAGTGTTAGTTCAAGCTCACCATGCATTGAAGGCTCAGAATGAGCTTGTGATGGCATCTATCAAGAGGATTTCGGGTTGGAGAAAAAGAACAAAAAGCCGATGCTAAGGTTGAAGGGAACTAAGGGTGAGCCCCTAAAGATTAAGGATGATGGAGATGATGGTAGAGATGATGATGATGAGCTTAGAGATGATGAATCAGAAGAAGATGATGATGAGGATGTTGGGGGAAGTGGAATGGGAAAAAGACATGATGATAAGGATAAGGATGATGATTAAGAAGGTGATGCATCTGCATCAGCCTCAACTCAAGCAGCAACGGTGAGGCGCTCCAAAAGAGTCACGTCTTCCACAGCTCCAGCTGAGGAGACACATGATCAGGGCAAAGGCAAAGCTCCACAGGCTGATGATTATGATGTTCTTCCCCTTCAGCAAGTCAAGACTCAACTAACTATGATTCTTGACTTGCAAGGGATTGTGCCAAGGTCAGTGAGCTATACTCCAGAAGAAGGAGAAATCATTCATGACCTGACTGACGAGCAGCTCGTAGAGATGTTTAGACTAAATCCAGATGAGTTTGTCAAAGGTGCTCCGGAAGTCAATGTTTTGAGTGATGAGGAGTTACAAGGGGTTAATGAGATTGAGATTGAAGATGTCACATCTAATTACTATCCACAGTACACTGACCCTAAGGGCAATGTTATCCCTGACTTGCGTGAAATTTTTGGCAGTTATACTTTTGTGAAGCTGTATGAGATTGAGAAAGAGAAAGAAAAGGATGAGAGTAAAGCCCAAGCTACAGATGCTAATGTTGATATTAAAAAGGTTTATTGGGTAGCTTGTTTATCAGAGATGAAGGCCCAACTTGCACCTCTAAAGCTGAATGCCTACACCAAACTGTACAGAGTCAAGAAACATTAGAAAGTGTCAGGCAAGATCATCAATTCGGCCTATTTTGAAAATTTGGTTGTCTATGCTGTGAAAAGAGAGAAGGGGATTGAGTACTTTAGATATCCACATGATCTGAAGACTCTTCCTAGTTTTGAGTTGAACAGATTGGCAAGTTTGGACCTTTTGTATGCCAACCCGAGGAAGATGTCGGGATGGTTTTAGAAGTTATTGAAGAAAGAATACCACACCAGATGGGTCAACGTTGGACCTCAATAACCTAAGCGGTTCATTCATAAGACTGAAGTTGATCCTATATCTGGAAGACCTAAAGTGGTGTTGAAGTGGAGTCCCCCACGCACAATCTCTAAGATTCTTTTACGAGAGATGCCTCAGGACTTCACTCCACACTTCAAATGGTGGTATTATGACTGGAGGATGGGGGAAGCGGTCATAGTTCTGAACAGAGATGGAAAGATTGAGACGACCAGGGTATTTGACCTAATGTGGCTTACTAACTTGTTTGCTGAAGATGTCTACACCCTATACAAGTGGCCACTGTTCTATGACACGCAAGATATTGTACAAGCTCTACAGTTCCAACATGTTATACAACTCTGCTTTGCATTTAAGATACACGCAAGAGTCACTAGAGAACAAAAGTACAAGAAATTTCAAGAGCATGTGAACAATGTTAGAAAATAGGCTAAACTAGGTCTAAGGGAGGGTCGATTGATACATCATGTACCTAGTTTATGTTCTTAATGTAAAAGTCTTTCATTTCTTACACATATGTAATGTGAATTCTTAATGAAATATAATATGCTTCTTGATGATTATTTGTCTTTGAATGTTTCTTATTATTATTGTATTTGATATAGTTCATATATATGAACATTATATATAGGTTTGAGTGTTAGGACCATGTACGTACGAAGTACTAACTCATTATGCGTGAAACCAGATCAAATAGTGCGGAATCCTATTTTATTGGCGATCCAATCAGTGAGAACGCAATCCCGATCAATCTAACGATTAAAGAAACTTTAGGAATGAGTAGAAAAAGATCAAATGTGAACTATGAACTTGGAATAGGCTTTCTGGATGCTCTAGATGGCTAGGTTATGAGTATGTGTCAAAAGTCTTATTTTTCCACGAACTAAGTGGTATTTATAGGTTTGTAGTCTTCATTCGTGCGACTGAACCATTAACATGGTTCAGTCATGCGATTGACCCATGCAACTGATTCATACGCACGAGAGATGGTTCAGTCATGCGACTGAGTCAATCTCATGTCTCACTCGTACGATTGATCCAGTCGTCTGGTTTAGTCATGCGACTGGTTCATTAGCATGATGTATTCATGCGTATGGTCCATTAGCTTGAATCATCATATAACAACTTCAAACCTATATAATAAGTTTATATATATGAATCATATAAATGTAAACATCAAAACACAAATCATATATTATGACAATGTTTCATTACACATATGTAAGTCATGACAGACTAACGATTAAACACATATGTACGTACGGAGTACTAACTGATTTTGCGTGAAACTAGATAAAATATTGCGGAATCCTATTTGATTGGCGATCCAATTGGTGAGAACGCAATCCCGATCAATCTAACGATTAAAGAAACATTAAGAACGAGTAGAAAAAGATCAGATGTGAACTATGAACTTGGAATAGGCTCTTTGGACGGCTAGGTTATAAGTATGTGTCAAAAGTCTTATTTTTCCACAAATTAAGTGGTATTTATAGGTTTGCAGACTTCATTCGTGAGATTGAACCATTAACATGGTTCAATCGTGCGACTGACCCATGCGACCCATTCATACGCACGACTGACGGTTCAGTGGTGCGACTGAGTCAATCTCATGTCTCACTCGTATGACTGATCCATTCGTCTGGTTTAGTCGTGCGACTGGTTCATTAGGATAATGTATTCATGCGTATGGTCCATAAGTATGGTCCATTAGCATGAATCATCATATAACAACTTCAAACCTATATAATAAGTTTATATATATGAATCATATAAATGTAAACATCAAAACACAAATCATAAATTATTACAATGTTTCATTACACATATGTAAGTCATGCCAGACTTTTACATTAAGCACATAAACTAGGGACATATGTATCAACAAATTCCACCTTGGACCTAGTTTACTCTAACGTCTGACATCCTTTGTATGCTCTTTAAACCTCTTGTACTTCTCCTCTCTTGTGACTCCTGCGTGTATTTCAAATGCAAAGAAGAGCCGTATCATGTCACACCCCCGCTAAAGTGGAAACACGAGAATGCAACGAGATGGGATCGTCATAACACATGGTATACGATAGAGAAGCAATATAAATATGATGACAAGCGTGTCATGACATCACCCGAGCACAAATGGAGACTTGTGTCGCGTTAGTCAATATTCACGACAACATAGCCATAAGCATAACACAAAAATGATCACATAATCAAGTAGTAAGACATTGTTTAATTTCCCACAACCCGGGAACAAGTGTCAAACATGCA
>BJCM01002474.1:2711-13140 GCA_018326385.1 Flaveria bidentis | reverse complement strand
GGCTTCTCTTTTGGAGCCTAGACATTCAAGGAACATCATCTTCTTCTTCTCATCCTTACTACAACATCTTGTTCTTGAAAGGTAGTTTCAAGAACACCCTTTGCTTGCATTTTCGTTTTTGATAGCATTTCATTTCACATATATATATATGATCCTTTGTTTATGGGTTTTGTATTGGGTTAAAAATGGTTCCAAATTTCAGATTATAAAACACTTTTTAACCCCTTAAATCTGATGTGTTTTACAAGTTTAAATGGTTGAACCTACTTTGATAAACATGTTACAAAACCCAACAATGGCATCTAGAGCCGGTTATGTGGAATACTTGCTTCAAAAGTTCTTGAAAAGTTAGTTTTCATGGACTTTTTCAACCCATTAGGGGCTGTTTTTTTATGGATGATTGAATCCCTTATGTTTCAAGGTTTAATCTTACATGCTTTAGTATAAACATTGAAAGATTAACATCAAATGGTTGATTGTGTTGTTTGGACAAAAGCCTTAAGTTTTGGTTCATGTTGGCCAGAACATTAAGGTTATAAAAAGGGGGTTCATTGTTGTTCTTGAATGTTGTATATGATACATATTTTGGTGCATGACCTTATGCGTTTTGGATTTGGTTTATTGTGATTTTGTCATGTTGGTTTTGATTCTTGAAAGGGTTATAATATTTGTGTTTGTATTTTGTCTAATTTATTTATTCATTGGTTATGTAATAAATAGATTAGGTGCATTTCTTTTATTAGAAAAATTGTATTAGGATATGATTTTGTAAAAGATGATGCACAATATGAAGACCCAAAGAAGGACACAAAAGACATAGGACACTTGAAGCATTTGGATGTGGATTCAAGTCGGAGTTCATGGACACATTTTGATATGTCATTGTTAACCCTTAGAAAAGACCTTATGACAACACTTGTGATGGCAAACAAGTGTAGTCAACTTAGTGGCTATGGTTATGCACATATGTTTGTATGATTATGCTTGTTTGATTGTTTTTTGTATGGTTGTTTGATATTTGGATATGCATTACAAACTCATTAACAAACTTAGAAAGCTGAAAATTGATGGTTCTTTATCATTAAATTGTTAATAAAAGGTTATTAAAAGGATTAATGATTTTAATAAAAAGGGTTTTATTAAAAAGTAAACCATAGGGTACCTTGTATTTGAAAGCATGCAAATATAAGGTACATAGAGTTTTCCAAACTAAGTTATGAAAATTTTAAATTTCTTTTATAGTCAAGTTTAACACCACCCTTTTGCACAACACTTGAGTCACTTGGAAACTCTTAATGGGATAAAGGTCACCTAACCATTTTGAGGGAACTTGTGATTTGAGGTGGGGATACCATATTTGTGGGATAAAGATCACCTAACCATTTATGTTGGAAAACTCAAATGTGTGTGCAAGTAGGGTGACTTGATTTGCAAACCATGTTAAATGGATCATCTACAATATGGTTTACAAAGGTGTTGATGGGATAAACATACCGACTATACATATGATGTTTTAAAGTCGATCTCACTATTTAAATGTTGCAATTGTCAAAACGTTGACTACCTTGTTGATTTAAATAATGGGATAAAGGTCAGCTAACCACTATTTAAATGTAACGTGGGATTCTAAAATTTTAAAATTGTGTAAGACACATAAAAGGGCTTTGATTATTAAAATATGAACAATATCGAAAATACTAAAATTGAACTTTGTTAAATTATGTAGATGGCCACCAACAATAATGAAAATAATGATAACCCATCCACTCACTCACTATCGCTAAGAATCACTCTCCAAAAGGAACGCCTAAACCATAACAACTTTATAGATTTGTTTCGAAATTTGAGAATTGTTCTCAAGCAAGAGAAACGATTGTATATTCTAGACAATCTGATTCCCGATCAACCTAATGAGGATGATGAGGAGGCCTATAATAATTGGGTGAAATACACTAAGGACTCGGTCCAAGTGTCTTGCCTCATGTTGGCAAGTATGACTCTGGATCTTCAAAAGGAATATGAACATCATGGAGCATACGACATGATTACCCAGTTGAAGGAAATGTTCCAACAACATGCAAGGGTAGAGCGCTTCAAGACGGTTCGAGCACTCCATGCATGTCGTATGGATTACACCCAATATGTTTCATCTTATGTACTTAAGATAAAAAGCCACATTGACTGCCTCGAAAGGTTGAATTGTCCCGTCTTGAAAGAGTTGGCTACGGATTTGATCCTCAACTCTTTGTGAAAAAGCCACATTGACTTCATTACCTATACCGATGACTATAGTCGATATGGTTATGTCTACTTGTTGAGACACAAAGATGAAGCTTTTGAAATGTTCAAAATCTTCAAGAATGAAGTTGAAAATCAACTCAACAAGAAAATAAAAATTCTCCGCACCGATAGAGGAGGTGAATACCTAAGTGATGCTTTTAGAGATCATCATAGAAGTTGTGGTATTGTCTCACAACTATCTCCACCTCCAACACCACAACACAATGGTGGGTCGAGAGGAGAAATCAAACTCTATTAGATATGGTTCGATCTATGATGGCTAAAAGCTCAATGCCTCTATCATTTTGGGGTTTAGCTTTGCTCTCTGCGGACCGTATCTTGAATATGCCCCCAACCAAGAAAGTGGAAATGACACCTTTTGAAATATGGCATGGAAGGGTTCCATCACTATTATATTTAAGGTATGGGGTTGTGAGGCTTATGTTAAGACTCCCACCTCAAACAAGTTAGAAAGTTGTTACACTAAGTGTATCTTCATTGGATATCCTAGAGATTCTATAGGATATTATTTCTATGATCCATAGGAACAAAAGGAGTTTGTTGCCAAGAAGGCTGAGTTCTTAGAAGCCAAGTTTCTTGCAGAAGGAACTAGCAGTAGAACTGTTGAGTTTGAGGAAGATCAAGAACCACAAACCGATACATGTTTGGTTGACACTAGCACTCAACATGAGGATGTTGAGGATGTTCAAGTGGTTGATCAATACACACAAAACATTCGCAGATCTGGTAGAATTAGTAATCCACCTGAAAGATATGGATTTTTCATAGATGGATGCTAGTGGTAGATTCCCCCAACCAACCACTTATCGTGATGCAATGTCCAATTTGGATTGTGACAAATGGCTTGAGGCAATGAACGTTGAGACGTAATCCATGTATGACAACCAAGTTTGGGACTTGGTTGTAGCACCTTTTAATTCCAAGGTAGTTGGAAGTAAGTGGGTTTTCAAGACATTGCGGATCCACTCACGAAGCTTCTTGAAAAGGCAAAGCATGAAAGTCATACTTGTGCCATGGGACTTCAATATTCTAGTGACTGGATATGATCTTTAATTTTTGTATTTAGATATATGTAACCCTTTATTACTTGAATAAATTTTTTGGTTATAATGTTTCAACTAATATTCCTATTTTGCATGTTTAAAATCCATGAGTGAATCATTTACTCAGAACGTCCGTAGTCGTTCATACTTGTGGGAACATGTATGAAGGTAAGACTATTATGAACTTGGATTGGTAGATATTCATATGGATGAATATAGAGCAAAAGGTTGCTGCCAAAGTTCATAGATATTTGTGGGATACAAATATTGGACAGACCTGCATCTCAAATATTACTACATGGAATATTCCTGATTGATCATAAGTATTTTTGAGTAAAGGCGAACATCATTCGGTATCCTCTGACCTGAGATACATATTGGGTCTTGATATTTACCGAATATTATACTTTGACTTAGTTCTTTGTTGTTCTGAACATGGCAGTACATAAGTCTGAGTTCAGGTATGATCTAAGGTAATTGTGAGAGGCGTATGTAGTCAAGATGGGATTTGTTCTTCTTATTCATTGAGAGTAAGATTTCTAAGGCCTGATAAAGTTAAATCAATAGAGAATGATCACTCTATCTCTCTAGGATTTAACATGACATTTGTGACAAAATGATAGATGATTGATTCACCTAAAACATTTCGAGTAAGGTACTTGAAGGGGATGAGGTTATTGAATGGCACTTTGTCATACGTATTAAGTGTAGTAAACCATTTTTAGGCGGTATTTACTGCTTGCATCAATCTTCTATGAATCTTGTGCAAGTGGGAGATTGTTGGATCTTGTATGCCCAAGACACAAACAAGATTGACGTGGTTAGTACGTTATGATCCAAGTCGGGGCATACCCAATAACAAGCTAAACAAACACCAATAAATATATATTTTTTTTGGGTAAAGGGTTACCCCGGTGATTTGTATATATCAACAAAACCAAATACACGCAAGTAGCATAAAGGTATTCTATGCTAGTTCATAAATAGGGCATACCCCATTTATGTGAAACCAAAAACCATTACATAGAAACAAGATTACTAAAATAATCAATCTACATAGGTAAGAAATGAGGTTATTTCAATATCTTCAATCTTCCAATCCTTAAGAATCCTCATAACCCCCACTGTTTTATGAACCTTCAACTTATAAGGCGACACCGTATAGTATCCAAAATAATGCCAATCAATAAATCAGGAGGCCTGCATTGTTTTGAAAAAGCCTATTATTTCTCTCCTGCCAAACCATATACGCTGTAGCCGCAACTGCTATACGGCCTAACATATCCATAAGCCTCCTCGAATTACCTTTAGTAGTAACCCAAGTCATAATAACCAACCAATTCTGATTAGCTCGATGCATTCCTATTTTAGTCTTGACAACATTCCACACAATAGTGGAATATTTACACTCAAAAAATAAATGGGAATGAGAATCAAAATCTCCTAAACAAAGTGGGCAAGCCATAACATTCATGGATTTTCTTCGAGATGGAGGCCATTTAAGAATCTTATCTTGAGTTAACAAATTACCCTGCATAGTTAACCAATGTAAAAACACATGACGAGGGATACAATAAGAGAACCATACACTATTATGCCATTGAACTTCCACTCCATGAGCCCTGATCGATTGCCAAACACCTATTGTTGAAAAATCCGAGATAATATTGCCCTCCTTCCATCGGATAACATCCAACCGGTTAATGTCAAGAGTGTGCTGCACATTAAGTAAATCCGGATTCTTAGCAACCCATTCCATAGGCTAGTTCCATTTACCATTTGAGGACACATCCGCCACCCTAGAGTTTAAGCTGAGTCCAGCTCTTGAAACGTCACGATTCGATAAAATATCAGTCAATGGACTTAAAGAACACCAGTTGTCATACAATAATGAAGTCTCCATCCCATTACCAATACTAGACCAAAAACACTTACGAATACATGGACGTAACATATTCCGCCAGCTCCAAGCACAATTGAATGGAACTTTAATAGTCCAAAAATTACGATTTTTTAGCCGATACTTCCATACCCAATCTACCCAAAAGGAATCACGATGAGAAAGAATGCTCCAAACCTGAAATGTCATTAAGGCTTTATTACTCTCCTCAACTCTTCTAAAACCCAGCCCACGCTCATATTTTGGTTTGCACATATTCTTCCAAGAAAATTTAGCTTTACCAATTTGCATTGGGCCTTGACACCAAAGGAAACCATTCATCTTAGTTTCTAAATCTTTTATGATCCGTTTGGGAAGAATTAATACCGAGGACCAATATACATGTAAAGCCGATAGAACCGAGAGAATTAATTGACACCTCCCTAGCAAATGATAAGCATTTGTTTCTCCAATCAAGAATTCTACTCTCCATTCTGTCAAGCAGGATCTTACAATCTTTATAAAGTAATCGAGATGAAATAAGAGGGACACCTAAGTACTTCACAGGTAAAGTACCTTCCCTAAATGGCATAACCTCAAGAATTGCTAATTTCACATTATCCCGGACATTACAAAAATACGCGATGCTCTTCTGTCCACTTGGAACAAGACCATACATATTTTCAAACATCTTTAAAACCTCCATAATGCACACAGCCGACTATAAATCACCTCTAGCAAACATAAACAAATCATCCGCAAAGCACAAGTTAACAAGGCGTTGTTTATCACACTTGTTGTGGAATCTGAATTGTGTGTCAATCCTGGTAGCTTTATATAGTAACATCGTAAGAACTTCCATAACAAGAGTACAAAGGTAAGGCGATAAAGGATCACCCCGTCTTAACCCACGCTTTCCTTGAAAATACCCACATATATTACCATTTACACAAACCGAAAAGGATAAACACACAGCATGATCCATTCCACGTTCAAACCCGGAAAACCAAAACCCATAAGAATCCTCCTTAAGAAATCCCAACTTACCGTGTCATATGCTTTCTGAATATCAATTTTAAAAGCACAACGCGGAGGACCCATATTTATATGATAATTATGCATTAACTCCTATGTTAAAAGAATATTGTTTGAAATTCTCCTTCCCGGAATAAAAGCCAACTGATTAATACTAATGATGTTAGTCAGCACACGCTTAATACGATTGGACAAAATTTTAGTAATACACTTGAACAACACATTACAGCAAGATATGGGATGATAATCCGTAACCACCATGGGAGTTTCCACCTTAGGAACAAAAGCAATAATAGTATGGTTCCACTCCTTCAGTAACTTCTGTTTAGAGAAAAAGTCCTTAACAGCTAAAACCACATCACCTCCAACAAGTGTCCAAAACTTGAAGAAAGCAGAACTAAACCCATCAGGACCTGGAGCCTTATTGTCACCAATAGAAAACATAGCTTGCTTAACCTCCTCGGAAGACACACTTCTAGTCATATGATCCGCCTGAGAAGAGTTAACCTTATGAACAAAAAGATCATGAGGCGTTGACAAAGTGGTAGCACCTACACGGCCCAAAAAATCCTCAAAAAATTTGACAAACACTTTCTCCACATCCCCACCTTCATACATGATTCCATTAACATCCCGAATAGCATCGACTCTACTCCGATTATGCTTAGCTTTAAGAATAGAATGAAAATAGCAGGCATTTGAGTCACCTTCAGCAAACCATTGCAGATTTTTGCTTAATGAATCTTTCTTCATCTAAGGCTGCATCATGAAACGATTTAAGAAGGAGCTGCTCACATCTTCTTAAAGAAGGATCATACAGATCCTTATCAATTTGGATCTGCACCTCATCTAATTCTGCTCTGTATTTAGACACCTTAGTTTGCAAGTTACCTTGTTTGAACAAGATAGACCTAAAAGGTGTTTTGAGGGCTTTCAATTTCTTATGAGTTGAAATTGAGGAACACCTGCCTCACTTTTGTTCCAAGCAACTTCCATAATACTAGCACATTCAAGCTTATCTAGAAGGAACTTCGCCATCTTGAAAGGCCTAGGCTTGTTACAGTTCATAGAAGGAATCTTCAGAACACAAGGACAATGATCACACAACCGATAAGGCTGGAAGAAAACACTCACCATACTAAATTTATCTAAGAATGATTCATTGCACATAACCCGATCAAGCTTTTTAAATATGCCCACACCTGTCTTCGGCTTCTGGTTCCATGTAAAATGACAACCCGAAGCATTCACATCAGTAACTTCAATCTCCTCCACACATTCCCTAAACTCCCTCATACTAATATCAACCCTAGACGGTCCCATAAGATGATCATCCAGATTAAGTGTAGCATTAAAATCCCCCATGAGAACCCATGGATTATCTTTAACAAGCCATTTATGGTATCGCAAGCTATTCCATAATTGATGCCTAGAGATATAGTAATTATTAGCATAAATAATAGAGCAGAAGAAGACCTTTTTATCCACTTTCGATAAAACATGCAAGTGCATCACTTGATCCGATTGGTCAACGACCATCACATCCAACACAGCTGGGTCCCATCCAAGAATGATTCTCGTACCCTTAATACATACATGCCCATTAGAAGACCAGTCCCAATGTTTAAATACTTTCTTACAAACAGAAATCAACCGAGAAATATCTACGTGCGACTCAAGAATAGCGCATAAACTTAATTTACTATCATGTACCACTTGATGAACCTCTTTCTGTTTAAGAGGACGGTTCAATCCTCATATGTTCCAACATTCTAGACTAACCATTGATAACCAATCTAGAAGGAGTGCTTGCCCCTGTTTTAGTATCTTGTTTGTGTAACCCGTCCGTAACAAACTTCGCTATTTCAGTTGGATCATCCAAGACTTCATCTTCCTCCCTGTCCGTAGTAGAAGTTTTTTTCCTTGTAGAATCATCATGATCTAAGGCATCAAATGAATTACTTGTTAAAGGCATATCATCTGGCTTCACATTGGATTTCGGTTGGGAGGCAGATTGTAACTTGGGACGGTAGACAAAATTCTGCTTGGGAATCACTTTCTTCTTTTTGTTCCTTACTTCCACAAAACCATCACCATCCACTTCTTTGTTATCAACCTGATTAGGCTTTGAGATTGCTTTAATTCACTTAGGATAGTCATCAGAATTATGACCAAACACCTGGCAATGAACACATTTGGAGGGTAACCATTCATACTCCACATCCATACTAGTTTTAACAAACCCGTCCTCCTCCAAGTTTGGAATGTCCATTGTAATAGTCTCTTTTATCTCACGGTCAGCTGAAATTTCAATCAGCGCACGAGCATAGCTACTCCTTCCCCACGCTTCAGTACACATCTAGTTGTATATGCATCAAGATCTTTTGGTTGACCAATAGATGATGCAAGTAAACTAAGACCATCATCCGTATAAGAAGCAATTGGAACATCATGAATTTTTACCCAAACCGGAACCGATGTAACCTCCTTCTTCTTTAGAATAGACGTTGGTGTCAAGATATTAAGAAATAACGGTTGTGACCTGACAATCCACAGACCCTTGTCTAATACCTCCTTTAATCCTTTCTGATCTGCAAATTTAAAGAAGAAATAGCCATTCGAGTTCATCATAATTTTCTGCAACCCATACTGCCTCCAGTGTGTCTTCACATAGTATTCAACCACCGGGAACGCCTCTCGATGATCTAGGAAATACCCATAAATGGTATTAGCAAAACGGTCCTGGACTACATGCACAGATTCCTTAGAAAGAACCACATCAACCCCCTCATGGCTCACATTGTTTTTAATGAACCGAAAATTCACAGCTTTAGAAACACCCACCCTCTTTTCATGAGACTCAGTCTTCACAACCGAGGCGTAAGAGCCCTTACTCTCCACATTAACCTATCCCGCTTTGGTAGTTTGAACAACTTCAGGAACCACATTAGTCATAGCTTCGAATTTGGCAATGTTCTTTCACTAGTTGTTTAAAGAACCGGCCTCTGAATTTTGATGCATGCATACATCTCCCATGTTTGGAGGCTTCAAAATAGAAGAATGCTTTAAGTTACTTTTCTTAGGCATGGTCAATCCATCAATATTCAGAACTTTGGAAGCTAAGGAAGAACTTGAATTTGATTTAGTCGGCATCGGATTCACCATTATCAATAAACCAGAAACCCTAAACCGCAATACTTCACAAACCGGAAGACCCCCGGGAACTCAATAACAACCAAGATCCTTAAAAGGTTAATCGGATTCGTAAAGATCAAGCTAAACAATCACAGATAATCGCGACTAATAACAGACCGACTAAGCAATCAGGATCAAGAAAGTTAAATGAGTCCAAGAAATCAAACAGAAAACCCTAATCACATGCAACAAGAAATCGCATGCAAACCCTTCCGAATCAGCCCCTCTTCCCGCTAACAATGCTCATATCAAGTAGATTTCATGGATAGAAACAACTCAATGATAGGATTGTTACACAAGAATCGAAAACGGATCAAGAAAGTAATCAAGAAACGAATAACCAATCAAGAAACGACCGAAAACCCTAAATCGCCAAAAACCCTAGATCGCCCCCATTCTTTCTTTCCCCCATATGACCAAGAAATTGACAACCGCTAGAGGTGGACTTTCTGTTGAAGTTGCATCCTTCATAATCACTATCTGTGAAGGCATAGAGATTGAAGTCTGTTAGGACCGATTGTGTACAAAGTACTAACTGATTCAACGTGAAACCAGATCAAATAGTGCGGAATCCTAGTTGATTGGCGATCCAATCAGGGAAAACGTTAATCCGATCAATCCTAACGAGTAGACTACGTTAAGAATAGACTAGGAATGATGAGAAACATTCTATGAACTTGGAAGGGACGAACTGGACGTTCTGGGTCGGCTAGGGTTGTGAATTATCGAAGTCACCCCTTTTTCCACGAATTAAGTGGTATTTATAGGTTACAGTCTTCATTCGTACGACTGAGCCAAGTGACTGGCTCAGTCGTGCGACTGAGTCATACGATTGATTCATTCGTACGACTGAGTCAGTCTTATGACTCAGTAGTGCGATTGACTCAAACACCTTGTTCAGTCGTGCGATTGGCCCATTCGCATGGTCCAGTCGTGCGACTGAATCAAATTACTTAGTTAAACACATTCTTGAACC
>BJCM01002472.1:0-40438 GCA_018326385.1 Flaveria bidentis | reverse complement strand
AAAATACCATCTATGACCTCAAATGTCAACTTACATAACCCCCGGGAATCTCCTAGGTCAAAGCCTACATTACTCATTTTTCCCAAAAAGTCAGAATTTTTCTAAGTGTTCATCCGCATTTCCTACAGTTCATCCGCATTTGCTATAGTTTATCCCAATTTGTCAATCCGCATTAGCCTAACTCATCCGCATTTTCATACTTAGTCAAATGCTCATCCGCATTGACTCACTTCATCTGCATTGACTTACTTTGCTCATCCGCATTTCCATACTTAGTCAAACACCCAATTCGAACAGAACATAAAAACATTCCAATGCGATAATGAGAAGGAGTATGTAAATGCTTCATTTCAACAATTTTTCAACGCAAATGGAATGGTTTTCCGTCTTTCCTGTCCGTACACCTCCTCACAAAATGGTAAAGCCGAACGGAAAATCCACACCATAAACAACATGATCCGCACTTTACTAGCCCACGCTTCATTGCCAAACCAATTTTGGCATCATGCCTTTGAAACTGCCACTTACCTCTTAAACATCCTTCCTAACAAACCAAACGAGCCAAAGTCCCCAACTGAGCTCCTTTACCGCACCACCCCTGACTTTGACCACCTACTCGTCTTCGGGTGCTTATGTTATCCCCTCACCTCGTCCCTCTCCATAAATAAACTTGACAAGCGTTCTCAACCATGCGTCTTTTTAGGCTACCCATCAACTCATCTGGGGTACAAATGCCTAAACCTCAATACAAACCAAATAATCATTTGTCGTCATGTCGCGTTCGATGAAACCACATTTCCTTACAAACAAACCCTCAAAAAACCACCATCTTATGATTTTCTCATTGACACCCTGAATCCACTTTTTTGGAATCATATTCAGCCATCTTCCAACACCCACTCACCACGTAACCCTCTTGCCTTTACATCACCCGATTCCTCTTACGGCTCCATACCAGGCCAATCAACTGACCTCAGCCCAGCCCCCTCCCCCCTCTCACACTCATCGCCCCCTCCTACTACCCACGACCCAATTACAACAGTTGGGTCAGCTCAACCTCATCCCGCATCTCGCTCGGATCTTTCTCCACCGCCCTCATCGCTACACTCAGTCCTAACCCATTCTGCCAACCTTCCACCACTTCCTCCGCCACCACCGCCTACCCGAACAATGCACACCCGCTCCATGAGTGGCATCATCAAGCCAAACACAACACCTAAGCCTCCAAACTTCCACCGATAAAATCACTCCCATCCCTAAAAACCCGACCAATGTCTTGTCCATACCGGTATGGTACTCTGCCATGACTAAGGAGTATAATGCACTTATTAAAAATGGTATGTGGGAATTAGTACCTCGTGAGCCACACATGAACGTTATCCGAAGCATGTGGCTATTTAAACACAAATTTAAATCGGATGGTAGCTTGGAACGATACAAGGCGCGGTTGGTTTGTAATGGGCTTACACAACAGGTGGGAATAGATTGTAGAGACACTTTCAGTCTAGTGGTAAAGCCAGCCACCATTCGAACCGTTTTGACTTTAGCCTTGGCACACTCGTGATCGGTACATCAGTTGGATGTCACTAATGCTTTTCTTCACGGGAACCTACATGAGACCGTCTACATGCACCAGCCTATGGGTTTTCGTGATCGAGATTTTCCTAACCATGTTTGCTTACTCAGGAAATTGCTTTATGGGCTTAAGCAAGCACCGCGTGCTTGGTACCAGAGATTTACAAACTATGTCTTATCACTAGGTTTTCACAATAACAGATGTGATGCCTCTCTTTTCACTCTTTATAGTGGTCATGACACAGCTTCTTGCTCCTTTATGTTGATGACATTCTCCTTGTGACATCGTCTCACCATCTTCGCCACCAACTCATGGCCAAGCTTGCTTCTGAATTCACCATGAAAGATCTCGGCCCTCTCAGCTTCTTTTTGGGCATCTCGGTCACTAGGAACAAGAATACTATGTTCTTGTCTTAGCATTCTTATGCCACTGACATTATTTCCCGTGCAAGTATGCAGAACTGCAACCCAGTGTCCACTCCGGTTGACACTCGTACTAAACTATGTGCCAACTCGGGTGAACCCTTTTATGATCCCACCTTATACCGGAGTCTCGCAGGGGCACTTCAGTACTTGACTTTCACACGACCAGACATCACATATGCCGTGCAACAGATTTGTATGCACATGCACGCTCCGAGGACCGACCACTGGAACGCTCTTAAACGAATCATCAGATATATAAAGGGCACAAGTACATTCGGCCTAGCACTTGGACAGACCTCGGCCCCGTCTTTACTTGCTTATACTGATGCCGATTGGGTTGGCTGTCCAGATACACGCCGATCCACTAGTGGATATTGCATTTATCTAGGTGACAATCTCATCTCTTGGTCCTCGAAACGTCAACCTACGGTTTCCAGATCCAGTGCTGAAGCCGAGTACCATGGGGTCGCAAATGTGGTTGCCGAACTTTGTTGGTTACGAAATTTACTTCTAGAGCTTTATTACCCTCTGGCTCATGCCACGCTAGTCTATTGTGACAACTTCAACGCCATCTACCTTTCAGGTAACCCAGTTCAACACAAACGGACGAAACACATTGAGCTCGATATCCACTTTGTTCGTGAACAGGTACAACGTGGTCAAGTTAGGATTCTTCATGTCCTTCTCGATATCAAATTGCAGATATCTTCACGAAGGGCTACCCCGCATCCTTTTTGAAGACTTCAGATCCAGTCTCAGCATCCGGTATCCTCCCGCTTCGACTGCGGGGGTATAATAGAGATCCCGATAATTATGTTGTATCCCTAGGAATTAGCTATGATTAGTTCTTTCCAATTATAATTCACGTATTGTAAATTATATAAGGATTGGTCAAGGAATGAGAAAGGCAAGGAAATTACCATCCAATAAAGTCAATAATCAACCAAAAAACATCCCAACATATCGGAAATGAAATCGAACAAACTCGACTTACCTATAATATCATGGGTGGCCTGAGAATCACCGATCTACGTAGATCTGAGACATGTAAGCCGTGATCAATTCATTAGAACCTCACCAAAACTGTAGGTTCGGTCATCGATAGTTCGATCAAGGAACCCACCCAATGCCTCGGTTAGTCCATAACCACTCAACAACATCATCACCAGCCAACCATCACCACCATTGTGCTCACTGAAATAGAAAGTGTGAACATGTATGTGGATTGGGAAAGAAGAAAGTAAAAATGAAAAAAAGATGGGGTGTGTACAAGGAATGCTTCGCGTGTCTAGCTTAGCTGATGATGCCACAACCACCCACATAATCCCCCTGCCATAATCACTATTCATTGCGTTCGTTTTTTAATAGATATGATCATGATAATTATATGATTCATTGATTTGGACTTCTGGTTGTTTTCATCGTTGCCACAAGTGAGGCTCATACTAAAATAATCCAACATACAAAATTACTACAAAAAATTAGATCTTTATTTAAACAAAAATAACTATATACATACATGTAAATATTTTTAAAAAAAATTATGTCTTCCATCGTTCTCTTGAGTGATGAGGGTGGTGGCAGGAGAGCCATACTCATCTATCTATTTACTAGAAATAGACAGTGGACATGGTTAGCACTATTAATGTTCTAGCACTATATGATTGGTATTAATAATTTTATTAAGTAAAAACGATCTAGAAAAGATATTGGAATGTTTGAATGAAACTAAAGGAAAATAAAATCACTCTTTTAAAGTAAATTAAAATTTTTAATTATCGAAACTATAACCTATTAGCCAATAATAATCCATACTATCAGTTTGACCGATAATATTTCATTTTTGTTATCAAAAGCAATCCTAGTAGCATAATTATTATCGATCACTCTATTTCGATGTATGTTTCCTTGAATCATTCACATCATCATCATGAGCAAAATCGAGTAAAAATCATGTGTAAATTAATGAATTATTATGCTAGTAAGATTGTCACTAGCAACAAAATAGATGTTAGGAATATTGTTAGCCAAATTGAAAATACGAATAATTACCGGCCAATAAGTCATATTTTGAATCATTTAATTTGTCTTCTTTTTATTAGGAGGTTTGAGCAAAATTGAAGGAACATAAAAGATGATTTTTTTAAAACATAGTTTGGCTTTATAAAAGGTAGAGAATTCTTTGAGTTTCAAAGGATTATTTATAGATTAAGGTAACACGGACGTTTGTAGAAGGGTGTGCACCTACATTGAAAACGCGACTACCTGTAAATGTTAAACGGGAGGCGCTGACCCTAACATTGGTGTCTGACAGGCATCGTGGCTTGTACACGTGTGGAGTCGTTGTCTCTGTAAACTCTCAAACGGTGACTCCGTTGGCCACGTGTCTAATTATAATTGGGTGGCTACACAGCACCCCCGTTTTGTCTAAGAAGGCTCGACGCCTTGTCTACATGGAATATTTTGAGAAGAAAATCTTGAGGGACGTTTGAAGGAATCCAGACCAAAAGAACTTTTTAGGAGTTTTCCTTAGAACTTAACACTCATTTAGGGCCAAAAACGAAAGAAATGGACATGAAATTGTTCATGTTCGTTCGTCAAAAAAATAAATTTGTATAAACTATTCACAAACAATGAATGAACAAGTTTTTTTTTAATTTGTGTTTGAATTAACATATTCATGAACTATTTACGAATACTTACCGAACGTAAACGAACATAAACAAAAGCAAATAAACACAATTTACACAGATAAATGTTCATTAACATAAACTAACACACAAGAAAGTAAATAAATACAAACGATCACATATTTATATTGAAATAACATTTTCATTTTCATCATAAGCATTACGCAAAATCTTATAAAACTAATAATTGATTAACATAATTATAGAGCATAAACGACATTGACATATTGTGTTCATAATTAACACAAATTAAAAGTAAGAAAACTTTAGAGTAAACTTCGTTTTTTCTCCTTGTGGTTTGGTCTAGATAATAGTTTTCATCCAAATGTTTAAAAATCTTGATTTTACACCCTATGGTTTTCATTTTGTCTCGATTAACTCCAACCTACTAGCGCTTTTAAAAATTCTATTAAAATCAAGGGTATTTTGGTCTTTTTATATATAAAGGACTACGTATGTAAATTATTCAAACTAATAGGCCAAATCTCCCACCGTCGGTCACTACTCCACCGCAGGTCACCTACCTCCACCACTTGCCACCCTCATCCTCACACTCTTTCCCTCTCACTCGCCACCCACCATCGTAATCTACCAAAAGATGAAGCATCTAAAAAACCCTAATCAGGGCTTCGATTGAAGTGTGCAATGTAAAGGGATCTAGTGTTGGAGTTGTCAGATTCAAGGTTGGAGATTGAGGGTGTACGCAGGTGAAGGGATCTGAAAATCACGAACTAAAAAGTTAAGTTCAAGGTTGAAGAGTGGGATTTAGGGTTTGAATCTAGAAGACGAAGATATGAATTTGAGCATAACTATATTCAATTTTGGTTGGATTGTTGTTAAGGTTTCTAATTTTATGATGGTTCCGATGTATATGGTGGTGGTGTGATGCTAGTTGTGCTGGTACGTGGTTATGCCGATGCAATGGAAGTCCGGTGGCGGCGACGACGACATGGTGGTGGTGGTTCGAATCTTTAATTTCAAATGTGGATGGTGATGGCGATTGTGGTGGTTGGTTGTTGTATTTGTTTTCAATTTTCAATTTGTAAGGAAGTATGATGGCGGTGATGGTGTTGGGGGACGGTGGTTTGTGGTGGCAGTAGCGGTGGAGTTGTTGGGGGCGGTGGTTTGTGGTGACAGTGTTGGAGGTGGTGTTAGATGTAGTGGCTTGTGGTGATAGTGGTGGTGATGTTGTTAGGGTGGTTTATGGTGGCAGTGGAGGTGGTGTTGTGGTTTTAGGGGCGGTGGCGTTTAGGCGTTATGGTTTTAGGGGCGGTGGTGTTGTGGTTGCACTTCGCAGTCACAGTGACGGTGGTGGTGGTTGTGGATGTCAAAAAAAGTTAATTTGGGTTTTATGTAATATTAAGTAGTAGTTGGAAATATGAATAATTTACATTTTTAATCTTTTTATATAAAAAGACCAAAATATTCATGATTTTAATCGAAAACTTTAACAATTTAATTGGTTGGAGTTAATTGAGAAGGATTGCAAATAATAGGGAGCAAAATCAAGATTTTGAAATGTTGGGATGAAAGTTGTTATTTGGACCAGAACATAGCGAACAATAATGGTGTACAAACTAGGTTTTTTCTAAAAGCGGTTTGGGGTCCAAACCAAAACCCCAAACCGGTTTAGTCAACCGTGGTCAAAACCGGTTTGGCCTCATACCGGTTCGGGTTCTAAACCTGTGTGAACTTTAAAAAAACCCAAACTTATAAAACCCGGTTTGGGTCAGTTTGGAAACCGATTCGTTTTTTAAGCGTTATAAATTAAATAAACAATTAATTGTAAAACCTAATAAACTTATAAAATGAATGTTACATAATAATTGTATAAATTAAATAAGCATATAAGATGCATTCACATATTTTTATTTGTAAAAATTAAAACATATAAAATTTGAAATATTACATAATTGTTTTCAAAAACAAAGTATACAATTTTAAATTAAGTACACAATTTAAAATCAAAGTGAAATATATAATATATAAAACATAGAAAAATTCAAATGGCATTAAATTTTTAATAATTGTTTGAAAACCGATTTAAAAAACAGTTTAAGAACTGATTTGAAACTGGACCGTTTTGAAAATAAGAGTTTTAAAAACCATTTGGGAACAGACAGACCGGACGGTTTGAAATTGGTTCGGGCCAAACTAATTTGACCACCAAACCGGTTTAGGTTTTTTCACTAACCGCTTGTCAAACCAATTTTTTTTTTCAATCTCAAGCGAACAAAAGCGAAGCTTACTCAAAACTTTCTATCGAACAGTTAGTCTCATCATACGCTAAGAACATACATTCCATAGCACGAGAGCTCAAGAAGCTTTTACCGATCCTTCATTTCACACACATCTGCACATCAATGGAGAAATTGATGACGATGAGATCTATCTATCGTTCGATCGCACGGAGATCTTTAGGTTTCATCGCCCCCGCCGTCGTTACCAGCAACCACCAATGCGTCCGCCGTGGAATCCACCACTTGCAGCAGTCTCCGCCATCGATGCCTTCCAGTAACATTCGTTTTATTTGTTTGCGCATATGTATCTTTCAGAGCACTGGAAAATGATATTGATTTGTGTTTGTTGCGTCTTATTAGGATAGGAATATAGGATATGATTTTAGGGCTGTGAAACAGCTTAATTGAGAAATAATTGTTGATGGATGCATGATTCGAAGATAATATGAATGTTTTGGATGAAATTGTTAATACAATTGGCCCGGATGAAGAGAGATCATACTGAGGATACACATAGAAATTATGGAGAAATTTTAAAGAAATTACATTAAACTCTATGCACTACTGCTATTAATTTATAACTTGAATCAGATCATTGCTGTTTTTGTTTTTCTGATGGTTGGGCAAATTATAGTTGCTGTCAATCATCTAAAAGGAACTCGCTTAAGGACTACTAGACAAAGGATCAAGGGTATACATAGCGTCATATACACATACACAATCATACACATACAATGTCGAATCGTTACAGAACCATTTTTAAGTAGAGAACCGTGATAATCACATAAGCACTTGTACGTTGTGCTTTAAAGATGCAACTGGGGGGAGGCGGTTATGCAGTTATGTAAACCCGTTACGTATCACAGCTAAAGTAATATGTAATTGTTTATGTGGTTCACATAGATATCTACTTAAATTTTTACGCATTGAACTGCTCTCTTCATATGTGTGTGTGTGTGTGCGTTGCAGACTTAATTTGTTGATTACCTTCTCTATGCAATGCTCACTTATTAGGAAATTATCTGCAGTTTGATGATATTTTTCTAATATGACTCTAATAATGATTTCTATTACCTAATTTATAAATTCTAAATTTCTAGTTGAGTTTCTGAGGGGGAAATGGAAACCTGATTATGATATTCTTCATATGTAGACGGGCTCTCTCCTTTTGCAATGGGAATTGGAAGCACACGTTGCTTCAGTGAGGGCTTGACACACTTACCAGACATAAAAGATAGTGATATTAAGTTTGCTTTTAAGCAACTTATGGCTGTAAACTGGGATGAATTACCAGACACCGTTGTTAACAAAGCTAAACAAGCATTGTCCAAAAACACTTGTGATAAGACTAGCCAAGAAGCATTAGCCAACCTTTTACGGTCTGCAGAGGCAGTTGAAGAGTTCAGTGGGTTCCTTGTGACTTTGAAAATGGAAATTGATGACAGTGTTGGGATGAGTGGCGAGGTGATTGTAATTTTTCTACGAAGGGATTATATGTACTTAGTAACTTTTTTATCTTAATGGGTAAACTATGTTGCAGAATGTGAAACCTTTAACCGTTGAAGTTGCTAATGCGTTAAATTTAGCATTTGGACGCTACTATGCATACTTGGATTCTTTTGCGCCAAATGAGGGGTATTTGCGGAAAAAAGTTGAGAATGAGTTGGCAATGAAACTGATACATCTAAAAATGAGATGCAGTGGTCTTGGTGGCGAATGGGGAAAGGTATAGCCTCGTTCTTTCTGTGTCACGAGTCACACACACACTCTCTTTGGTGGTTATAACTTGATTTGTGTGGTTTGGTATCTATTATGTGACCGATCTTGTTGCCTTAGTTCAAGACATTTGTCTCGGAATCTATGTAAATATTGTGGTGATGTTTTTCTTATTGTAATGTTCTTCCTTATTGGGGTAACAGAAGGAAAATAATCTAACATGATTGAAAATCAGTGGAAACTATAATTAAATTACTTATGAAAAGGTTGATTTGGGTTATGGTTTATCTCTAATAAGTCAAATGTGTCAAATAAAACAAACTATTTTTTAACACGTATATAGCTCACAAAAGTTGTGTTATATATTTGGAAAAAAGTTGATCAAATGTTGCTTGCAACCCCCCAAACAGACCCGTTTAGCCATTGGATCTATAGAAAAACAACTCATTTCTTCCTGTAAATGTTTTACTTGATCCTCTCATTTTTCCACCTCTATACAAAACCACTTATACCGTATTGAAAATACTGAAGTAGTTTCTCCATATTTTGGTTGGTCATGGTAACTTAGTAGTCGGTGTTTAATTCGGAAATGGTTGTTGAAACTAAGTTCTTCACTATTTGCAGGTGACTGTTCTTGGAACATCTGGACTTTCTGGTTCATATATCGAGCACCGAGCATAAATCTGGTCTAGCAGAGATGCATATTGACCTCTATTTTGTTTGTCATTTCAGAAATGTTCATATAGGTTGCTTTCTTATTGTTCTTTTTTGACGTTTCCATTTGTTATTTACCAACGTCAGTTTCGTTGGATTTTGGTCGCAGCTCGCCAACCAAATAATAAGAGACGGGCAATCATTGTTAGAATTACTGTTTTGATCAAATCAGTAGTTTAGTCATTTCACATTGAGTTTTAGAATAAATAATGACACTCTTAAACTTGTTTAGGTAGACCTTGGTTTCATGTGTGTCAAATAAAAAACTAGAGGAGGCAAAATGAACACGTGGATGACGGGTATATGATCATTGGCTGTAGTATTGGCTTGGGAGGAATCTACACTATAAGACTTGAACCCTCAATTTTATGTGAAGAGACAACTTACCAAACATCTTGATATTATTGGGTTACAAGACATTTGGTAAATCATTAATGATTATAAATTAGTTCACGATTACAAATTATTTAGTTTGATTATTTATTTATTTTATTCATCTTCAACTCCTAATAAAACTACCAATCATCATTTTTGACCATCACAATCCTACTATGCACTACCACCTCATCTTCCCTAATCCTCGGTAATATCATCCACCACCACCATTGTCCCTATCATTAAACACTCTCAAACACCACAAATATGGTTAAATTTAAATCTCGTTACCACCACCAAACATCCCTCACAACCTCCTCCGAACAACATGAAAAGTATGCTGGCATTCTTGACTAATAGATTAATGAATGGCGAAGAGGAAGAGGAACAATGAAACTGAAAGGGGAAGGTGGCTGGTGGTTGTGGTTGGAGAAGAGGGTCGTTGGTGTTTATAGGTTTGTTTTTTCTTGTGTAGTGAGTGTTGATTGAGAAATATGGGCAAATGGGTGTGGGTGGTTTTGAGTTTTTTTTTTTCAATCTACAAACTAAGATGCATACATTCTTTTCTTACTCAACCACCTGATATGAATCATCTAAACCAATGAGCCATGTAACATGTAAGTAGAAGATCACTTGAGAGAATATAATTTTTGGCATCAAGTAGGTAAAAATCTAAAATTATAGTATATATATATATATATGGAAAATTATGATAATACTCGTTTGACCATAATCTTTTATAATAATAGCCATCGAAAACCAACCAGAGTATGTCACATGGTCAGATATCGTTGTATAACAGATATTATATCGCTTGAATTAAAAACAAAATATAATAAAAACATTAATATCGTTGTTGAGCGATATCCAATGATAGAGTATCACCAAATTAAAAAAAAGTTAATAAAATATCGCCTCTTCCTCGATACCCAACTGTACGTATATCATCGTGTTCGTATCGCCTGCAAATCGACAATCAGTGTTTTTGTAAATGACGCAAATTGACGCCGGAGTCTCTAGCATCTCCATGAATCATGAATTCTTTCACAACCCAAATCTTTAGTTTCCCATAACAACATGAAATCACTGAAATCATCACTTCTAATTGTTGTAAAACCAATCGAAGAAAAAACAATATTAAAGAAAAAAATTCACAACTGAATGATTCACTGATTATGAAATGTTAATACAAAACTATGAGATATGAAAACTTATTATCTAAATGTCAACTGATCCTTATATACATGAATTAGGACTTAACTAATACTAACAAACTATTTACAGTTTACCCCCATTATGTTTAGCAAACATGTCTTCCGAGAGTAAACTTTACTTCCGAAGTCAAGAGAACTTCCGAAGCTTAATCATCCTTCTTCCGAAGAGTAACCTCCACTTCTTCCGAAGCCAAAACTCTTCTTCCGAAGCTAATGAGTTTCCTTCCAAAGCATTGTTAATTGTCTATGATCAATTCTAACTTTCCACACTAATTTTCGATGAATCGATGCTAGAGAGTCTATTGTGATTTCGGATTTATGTAAACAAGATCTTCACTGAAGTGTAAATTCTCCAACTCGCTTGCCAACAATGGTATAATCTTCTTTTGTATTACCCTCATTATCATCATTGATAATGTAGAAGTTTTAATTTTTGTTTCTGGTATAATCCAATTTGAGGTCTATTTCTGGCTTAAAATTTCAAGCTTTATTGAAATCAAATTAAAGGAGAAAGAGGTTGCATAATCACTCAATCTGAATTGTGAGAGTTTGTCGAGGAGGATTCACTGAAAATTTGGGTGGAGCGGAGCGGCAGAAAGACAACAAAAGAGGAAGGAAACCGATGGTGGGAGTGAAAATGGGATCAAAAAATGAAAAATGCATAAATGTATCATCAGTGATACATGGTGTTTTTATATCTCCGTCGTATCTCCGACAAAAAAGGAAAGTTAAAACTTTTACATATAGGTGATAACTCATGGTTTGATATCACCACATGGCGATACATCTTGATCAAATATTTATAATTGTAAATTCAAAAGTCAGTGGCTTTATATGTAGTGACACCTTACGTAAATCTCACATCGGTCGTGTATAAGAGAGATGTTGGGTTCATAACTAGTGTCTGACCTCTAATATCACCGTGTTTTAAGCGTATTGATTGTGGAAGAGAGGAGAACTCGACAGTTAAGCGTGTTCAAGTGGCAACAATATAGGGATGCGTGACCCCTTGAGAAGTTTTCATTTGAACAAACAAAAGCAAATATGTGAGCTTCTTGTGAGTGAAGCAGGCAATATTAGTTGTCCGAGAGACCGGATGTTACAAATTTGACTGGTCAATTGGTTATTATGGTAATTTTCTCATATATTAAACCCTTTGGTCAGTCACTATAATAGTTGCCAACCATTGATCCGCGTGTCAGCTGTTTAATTGTACACTTTCATTTTCTTTTTCCAATCATTTTCTCTTTCCACGTGATTCCACTTCTCAGCTGACTCCCACCGCATTCTCTCTCCACATAACTCCATCTACGGAATGGCGATGGTTCTTTGAAACGGAATGGACTCCGGTAGTATCAGAGTGGCGATGAACGTGGGTGGCGATGAGTAGTAACACGACGATGATAATCTAAAAGCTTGAATACCAAAATTGAAAACCCACAAAGTGTGGTGTTGGCATGGCTGGAGACAAAGGAGGCAAGTGATGGCAGTTGCGGTAGTTGTTTCGTGCCACTGTCGTGTGGTTTTAACGACTATTCTGATCAGAGATATTAAAAAGAAATATAGTAAACAAAGAGGGAAGGAGAGAAAGGAAAGGTAGAATAAATTTTCTATAGATTATTTCAGTGCAAAGAGAATGTTGTATTAAACGTTATGTCAGCTTTTATCCAAATTAAATTATTGGATCATATGAGACTGGTGCAACTAAAACTACACTTATAAGATTTTGAGTACAACTCAAGAAAGTCTTCCGAAGACAAAACTGCTCTTCCGAAGCTATGTTGAAGATCTTCCGAAGCTCAAGAAAGAAAAATTTCCGAAGTGGAACTCAGTCTTCTGAGACTAAGTAATTCTTCTTCCGAAGTTAAAACACTAAGAAGATTCAATACAAAGACTTTCGAATAATAAAGTCTTGAAGACTAGCAGAAGTCTCGGAAGAAGTTGTTTCTTCCGAAGTGTAAAGGGATTCGAAAGAACTTATTCTCTCGAAGCTAGTTAACATTTGGAAGAACCAACTATGAACTAGTGGACATAAGTATAGACAGTTTTGAGAATCGTTGTCACCTCTGAGATATTACATGGTGTTTTTCCACGCCTATGTAGTTGACTATACTTTATTTTATTAATCTTTTATCAGTTAGTACAGTTACCAACTTTAGTTGGTGATAAAAAGTAAGTCATAGATCTGTCATGACTAACTAATCTAGGATAAGTATTTTATTTTAGATATCTTATTTCTAGTAATGTAGTATTTGTTTAGTAGTAAGTTTCAGTTGGTCATCTACGTATAACTGGATGTAGATAGTAGTATATATAGTTTCTTATTATAACTCATTCAATCATGTTTGTAAGAGTCTTGTAAACATTAAGTTGAGAAGTAATATATACAAATATCTGGAAAACCACTCTTGTGTTCATTAACTTAGTATATTATTATCAACTTACTTGAAAGTTTTTCGTCCAAATGTGTTTAAGTGAGTTTGAGAGACATAACTTGTGTTGAGAGACCAACACTGATCCTGCATAAATGTATATTTGAATTTAGTGGGGGTGCCTAAATATCCAAATGGGCGTCCACATAATTTGAATATACATTTTATTTACTTCTATATAATATTCCAATAAAGTTTTTAAACTAAATATAAGAAAATTGAATTTTACTTTAATGATGTTTATGTTTAATAATGTTCAAATCTTGTGTTTTAAAACTATATATTTTGCCTGAAATGTTAACTTTTTTGTTATTTAATAGATTATTTACCCATTGAAAGACGAATAAAAAATTCATAAAAATAAAAACAAACTCAAAAGAGACCTGCGCTAATGCGCGGTTACAAATTCTAGTTTATATTAAGCATTTGTCATAAGGTCAACAGACTAAGGATAATCAAACTGTCACCCGGTTGCTGTGTGTAGTCAACCATGGACCTTCATGTATGCAGCTTTTATTGTGTCATTTTTCCTTGAGGATTTGCTTCTTTGGCATTTCCTTAATAATAAAATATGTTCAGGGCCGACCCATCAATATAAGATGGGATGCATTGGACTTGGGGCTCTCAAAATGTAATAGCCTCATTTAAAAAATATATATATACTAGGCATTTGGGCCTCAAATTAAAAACCTAATTCTTGAATATATGTGCTGATGATTAGTCCAGAATCAAGATGTTCATTAACCTCTGAATCTCCAAATCGGGAGTACTCTCCGGTACTCCACAAAGGGCACAAGTTCAAAGACGGATGAGGCGACAATGAATCGGTGAGTCCAGAATTCGAAGAGTCTTATTGATTTTTTTAATTTTGCAAGTTGGCCTTCTTATTTTGATTTTGCTTTTCTGTTTATACTACAATATGTTCTTTTTATAGAATAACTTTAATTTGTTTATGTTGAAATATATTATTGTTTATAACTTGTTGCATTGTTTATAACTTGCTTCAATAACCTAATTTTAGAATTAAATATTCTATGATTTGTTAATTTCACAAATTTGTTAATAAATTCATTATTGATTTGTTACTAATTTGATTTAGATGTTGATATATAACAATGTTTATCAGGATTCGGTTATGCTTATTAGGTGATTTGCTTATTTTTTTGTTACTTAAACTATACCTTGTGATTTAGGGATTTAGGCAATGCTTACTAGGTGATTCCTCATTTGCTTGTTAGTCAAACTAGAACTGTGATTTAGCCATTTAGGCTATGTTGTTTATTTGTGATTTAAGCTTGTTTTTCAACTTGGTTTCACAATTACTTCTGTTGCCTATTTCATTCAAGTGTAAACTATGAAAAGGCCCCAATTTTAGTTATCGTTTAGGGCCTCAAAAAATCTTGAACCAATCCTGAATATGTTATTAAAGAAGAATTCCTCAGACATTTTAAACATTATCAAACTTGTTTTGTAAAGCTTCCAAGGCTTTATATATCAGGTTACATCTAATAGAATACACATTTGTTTAAACTTCATCATGTGGTCTGGATCCACACCGATGATGTGACTTGTGGCCCCCAATATCGTCACTATGGTGTAGTTTGTTTTTTTCCAAAAGGTCTTCCCCACCTACCGAGCCACCGCCGACCTACCTCCCCCCACTTGCGCTCTCCTCCCCCCTCCCCCACCTGCTGACGTTTTCCTACAGAAAAAACAAATAACATCTATATTGTTGCCTGGTTTGTTAGTTCGTTAAAGGATTGATCCCGCTTCATCACACAACACCTTTATCTCTAGCTGTTGGATCAAGAAGAAGGCTGTTGCAACCAAAACCAAATCACTTAGACAAATTTTGGTGCTACTTTCAAAGGCTTCCGAAGCCAAGTGAGGAACTTCCGAAGGAAATAGAGTTCTTCCGAAGACAAAGTAAAACATCCACTTCCGAAGCCAGAACTCTACTTCTTAAGTCAAAGTATTTACTTCCGAAGTTCATGTCTAAGAAGAAAAGATCAGAAGACAACTTCCAAAGTATGAAGAAAAGATGAAGTCCTCAAGCCTCGGAAGTAGACTCTTCCGAAGTATAAGTGGCTTCGGAAGTACTTGTTCTTCCGAAGCCATTTAACCTTCGGAAGACACTGCTATGAACCAATGGACACAAGTATGGTCTCTGATACTCCGCTGCAGACTTCTGATACTCCGCTGCAGGCTTCTGATACTACATGGCATCTTCCAAAAAGCCATGTAGTTGACCATACTTTATTCCACTGTTCACCTTTTTATAATAATACATGTTACCAACTTTAGTTGGTGACAAAAGGCAAGTTAGGGACATGTCCTAACTGCCATATCTCAGATAAGACTTTATCTGAGATACCTTAAACTATAGCTTTGTAGTATCTGCTTTAGTTATAGGCTCCCAGCTGGTATCAAAGTATATCCGGCTGTAGGTAGTATTATATATAATTTCTCATTGTAACTTGTTAGAAAATGCTTGTAAGAGTCTTGTAATTCCTTGAGTTGAGAAGCAATATATGCAAGTACCTTGAAATTATTTCTTTGTGTTCTTTACTTATTATATTATGATCAAATCTTAGCTAGACTCTTCTTTTTCTGATCTTGAGTGTTGTATAAGTGAGTTTTGAGAGAAATTGTGTGTTAAGTGACATTTACTGGTCCTGTAATTGGTATCAGAGCTTTTTAGGCTCTTGATTATGAGATCTTACCATCCAAATCAACTAGTTTTTCATTCCTCCTTACTACTCACTCAAAATGGCCCTAAACAAATCTGAAGTTGAGATGGGAACAATGACAAAAGCTCTCATCATTACTCCTGAAAACTTCAGGTCTTGGAGCAGACGTATGGAAGGCTTCATCAGATATCAAGACAGCAAGATGTGGAACTCCATTTTCAACGGCCCATACAAACCCAAGGTGGCTGCACCTGGTGGAAACGGTGCCATGAATGAGAAGGTTGTTGAAGACTATTCTGATGAGGACCGGAAGAAGATGGACATTGACAGCAATACAATAACTATTCTCATGATTGCGATTCCCAACTCCATCATGGTGGGGTTTGAACATTGTAGGTTAGCAAAAGAAATGTTTGATGCATTTGCTCAGATGTACTCAACCTCTAACGACTCCAAGAAGGACTCGCTGAAGCAGTAGTTTAAGAACTTCACCTATATTGCTGGAGAGTCTCTCAGCCAGCAGTATTTCAGGTATATGGATCTTATCTCTTCCCTTTAGTCTGTGGGGATCACTCCTGAACTCAGAGATCTTACTAGAAAGTTCATGAGTGCTCTTCCCAATAAGTGGACATTCTACTGTGTCTCTATCAAGAGGACAGAGAATCTGAATACCCTCACCATGACTGAGCTCTACGGCATCCTTGATCGATACCGGTTAGAGATGGAGAGTAAGAGGGGCCATCAGACAAGGAGACCCCTGAGTCTTCCTGCTAGTAATGCCCTCATGGTTGCTGAAGGCTCAGGACCCTCATGGATACTGGTGATTTTCAATATTTTTTGATGATCTTGAGTGTTTTAGTCCCGATGATGTAGAGTATGTGGACATTGTCCAACAGATGGCTCTCCTAACCTACAGAGCGAAGAAGTTCTTTAAAAGAACTAGAAGGCAATTCTCTCATAACCCAACCAACAACAAATTTGGGTTTGAGAAGTCCAAGGCCAAATGTTACAATTGTAACTAACTTTGTCACTTTGCCAGGGAATGTAAGGCTCCCAAGTCAAATCCAGGAACCTCACAAGCCTCCACACATCCTTCTACCTCAAAGCCAACTAGGAAGTCAACTGAGACAGATGCACTGGCTCAAGAAGTTGACTGGAGCTTCATGGTACATGATGTGACTCCTGCTCAAGCACTCATGGCAGGAACATATGAAAATAAGATATATGAATATCTCTATACTCCTGCTTGTATTGCTAAGGTTAAGTTGTATTAGGACTACAATAGGGAAATCAAATCTGATATTGAGTCTTTAAATATCTTAAAATCTAATTTTAAAAGGACTGAATCTGACTATCAACGTAAAATTGAAGAGTTAGAGAAATTGTGTCCTTGTTAAAACATGAACACTCCAACTACAAGACTCAAATAAAAGATTTAATATCCAAATTGTCTGAGGCTCAAGCCCAACTTGTCACAGCTGAGGCTCAAGCCAGGAAGTATGCTATCTCAGAGCAAAACTTCCAAGCTATTATTGCATCATCCTCCCACTCCAAACTCTGTTATCAAAACAAAGGAGGGTTGGGGACCAATGAAATTGCTCCACCACATTCTTATGAGTCCATAAGACAACCTAGATGTAGTACTGAAGAGCAAGAGGTCCCATCTGCTAACCCTTCTTTTCTAGAGTTGAGGAATGATGCAATAATAGAAACCACCACAGGGAAGGAACAGGCAGACCAACCTATCTCTTCCAGTGATGATCAAACCCTAACCACTAAAGCCAGAAGAACATGAGCTAAAGCAGCTAGAAGAACTACTAAGAAGGTGGCAAAATCCAAATTAATGATTGACCCAAAACAAAAGGGTGTATTCATTTCTGCTGGATTTCAAGTGGTAGGTACTTCTGATTCAAGAAAGGAGTGTAATACCAGCTTCTGTTCTACCAAAGGATCAAACGTTGAAGGAAAAGATTGCTGATAATGAGAAAAAGAACAAGAAATAACAACCTACAAGCTCCCAAAAGCCTAACATTGCATGCATAATGTGTGGTCTGCAAAACCACATGGCTAAAGATTGTTACTACAATCCTGCTAGCACACATTATGCAAATAATGTTAAGAATGAAGGAGTCAGGAAAGGTTTCTCATTTGGACCTTATAAAATGGTCCAGGTGATAAAAAAAGCTGGTTTCCGAAGCAAGGTTGCTTTCGGAAGAGAAACTCTCTTCCGAAGGGAAAAAGGCTTCGGAAGCAAAAGTTGTTAAGGTTCCGAAGAATAATAAAATTCCCTTGAAACCATCCCAGAAGAAGACTGCTTCTGAAGAAAAGGTGGTGAAGACTTCTTTCGAAAAGAAAGAAGCTTCGGAAGAATGTCATGCTGCAATAGCTTCAATAAGCTCATCTGCCAAGATTAACCAGAAGATAGACTGGAAGATCAAGAAAGATGTTGCAGCCCAAGCCTCTTCTTCAAAGACATCTATTGAACCCCCATGCTTAACTTTTGGTTCAATTATGTCATTATCATTGGAAGAACCCAAGACCTGCAAGGCTTGGGTTTCCAATCAAAACTAACTATCTCATCTTGTGTGCAAGAACATCCATATGACAAAAATAACAATGTTTGGATTGTGGATAAAGGATGCTCTAGGCACAAGACAGGGAACAAATCTCTCCTTCAATAATTCCAACATTATGATGGAGGTCCTATCCAGTTTGGAGGTGAGGCCAGATGATATATTTCTGGCAGAGGGAGTATATCCAACGGAAAATTAAAAGTTGACAAAGTCTACTTTGTCAAACAGCTTGAACACAATCTGTTAAGTGTTTCTCAGTTCTGTGATCAAAAGCACCAAATTCTTTTCACATGAGTGCATTATCCTCAAACCAGGGATGAAAATTCCTCCGGAATTGGTGCTTCTTAGATCTCCCAGGAAAGGGGATATGTACAAGCTAGATATGAACAATGCTTCCCCAATAGGAGAAGTATCATGCTTTCTTTCCAAAGCTGATAGTGATGAGTCAACACTATGGCATAAACGAATGTGTCATGTGAATTTTAAGACAATGAATAAATTATCTAAAAATAACTTGGTACATGGTTTGCCTAAAAAGAAATTTTTCTGCAAAGATAACTGTGTTACATGCCTGAAAGGAAAGCAGCACAGGTCATCTCATAAATCCAAAGTTGTTAACTCTATCACTACTCCATTACACTTATTGCACATGGATCTTTATGGTCTCACGAGTATAATGAGCATTGGAAGGAAATCATATGGTCTTGTGATTGTTGATGATTTTACAAGATTTACATGGGTATTCTTTTTAAGAACTAAGGATGAAACTGCTAAAACACTTAAATCTTTTATTCTTAAAATAGAAAATCAAATTGATCACAAGGTTAAAATAATTAGAAGTGATCAAGGGACTGAGTTTAAGAACTTCGTTCTTGACTCATTCTGTAACTCAAAAGGGATTGCCAGACAGTACAGTGCTTCCAGAACTCCTCAACAAAATGGTGTTGCTGAGAGGAGGAACATGACACTTATTGAGGTTGCTCAAACCATGTTAGCTGATTCCAAACTACCTCTTACATTCTGGGCAGAGGCAGTCAACATTGCATTCTATGTGCAGAACAAGGTTCTTGTAGTTAAACCACATGGAAAAACCCCTTATAAGCTATGGAACAAGAGGCCACCGTTCATTGGCTTCCTAAGATCCTTTGGCAGCAGGTGTACAATACTTAACACAAAAGACAATTTGGCAAAGTTTGCTGAAAAGTCGGATGATGCCATCTTTTTTGGATACTCTTCCAGCTCCAAAGCTTATAGAGTGTACATCATCAAGAACCAACAATTTAAGGAGTCATCCAATATTGTTGTGAATGAGCACACTCCTTGTGTTAGGGGGAATGGCCCTGATCATATTTTTGATTTAGAACTGTTTCCAAACTATTTTAAATCATCTTGTGAGAATGTTTCAGTTGGAACAGGTTCTCAAGGAAATTCTGAAGATGATCAACTGTTTGAGTTACCCAGACCTATTCCAAGTTCTCCAAGAGCAACTGCAAATCAAGCTCCCACAATCAATAGAGTCGATAGCATAATCATTTCAGGAGATAGTGAAGCTTCAACCAGTAACTCATTTGCTGATCCTAACAGTTCATCAGGTGAGCCTGCACAACACCAGGCAGAAGGAAGTAGTGTTTTGAAGGAACAGTCAACTGTAAATGCTACTTCTCAGCCAACAATTGATGATGTTTCTCATTCATTTAATCAGTCCTCATTGAATGAGTTTGAAACAACAGCTGGACAAAGTATTCCCGTTCCTAAGCAAAATATGTCCAACTTGGATCTATCTTTGCAACTGGAAGTGATTCCTCGTCTAAGGATTCATAACACTCATCCAACTGAGAACATCATAGCGGATGTCTTTGAAGGTGTGAGAACAAGAGGACAGACTCATCATGAGAATGTCTGCTTGTACTCATGCTTCTTATCCCAGATGGAACCCAAGAAGGTAGAAGATGCCTTGAAAGTTGGTAGCTGGGTTGAATCGATACAAGAGGAGCTGCTTCAATTCAAGAGACAAAAGGTTTGGAACCTATGTCCGATGCCATCTGGTCAAGTACCTATAGGCACCAAATGGGTTTTCAGGAACAAGACAGATGATGGAGGCTTGATCATCAAGAACAAGGCAAGACTAGTAGTTCAAGGATATACCCAAGAGGAGGGATTTGATTATACTGATGTCTTTGCACCTGTTACAAGACTTGAGGCAGTCAGGATCTTCCTTGCATATGCTGCATCCAAGAATTTTACTGTCTACCAAATTGATGCCAAGTGCGCTTTTCTATATGGGGATATAGACAGGGAAGTTTATGTGTGCCAGCCTTCAGGATTTGAAGACCCACAGCACCCCAACTATGTGTGCAAATTGGATAAAGCTCTATATGGGTTGCACCAAGCACCTAGGCTGTGGTATGAGACTTTGTATCAGTTTCTTCTAAAGAATGGCTACACAAGAGGAACCATTGACAAGAATTTATTCATAAGGAAGTCTGGAAAAGACATTTTGCTTGTTCAAGTGTACGTGGATGATATCATATTTAGTTCTTCAAATGACCAAATGTGTAAAGACTTCGAACGCATTATGAAGAAGAAGTTAGAGATGAGTTCCATGGGAAAAATAGACTTTTTCCTTGGAATTCAGGTGAAGCAGATGAAGGAAGGGTTCTTCATAAATCAATCTAAGTATGTCAATGACATCTTAGAAAGATTTGAAATGAAGGATTGCAAGTCTTCTAAGACACCCATACCCAGAAACCATAATCTTTGCCCTGATCTTGAGGGGGAGGATACTTATCAACATCAGTATAGGGTAATTATAGGTTCTCTGATGTATTAACAGCCAGTAGACCTGATATAATGTTTGCAACTTGCATCTGTGCGAGATATCAGGCTGCTCCAAAGGTGTCTCACCTAGCTGCTGCCAAGGGAATCCTCAGATACCTCAAAGGAGCACCTAAATTAGGTCTCTGGTATCCAAGAAATAGTGATTTCAATCTCTATGGATACTCTGACAGTGACTATGGCGGCTGCAATATTGACAAGAAATCAACATCAGGAGGATGTCAATTTCTTGGTGGAAGAATCATCTCATGGCAGTGCAAGAAACAATCCTGTGTCTTTACATCAACCGCTGAAGCTGAATACATTGGTGCTGCGAGCTGCTGTGCTCAACTGCTGTGGATTCAGAATCAGATGTTAGACTACGGATTCAACTTTATGAGTTCTCCTATCCATATTGACCACAACAGTGTTATCTCCATAACTGAAAATCCAGTAAAGCACTCCAAGACAAAGCACATTGATATCAGGTACCATTTCATTAGAGATATTCATGAGAAGAATCTGATTAAACTAATCAAAGTTGATTCAAATGAATAATATGCTGATCTGTTCACCAAAGCTTTTGATGAACAAAGATTTAAGTATCTTATAACAGCTATTGGGATGATAAATATTGATTAGATTACCTCTTTTGAAAACCTTTTAATGTGTAATGTCTTATGTCAATACAGTTTAAGCCTTGTTACAAAAGATCTCTCTGAAAGTTTTCTAAGTATAAATTTCTTCCAAAGAGAAATTAACCCTCGGAAGTTATCTTCATATCTTCCGAAGAAAATTTTCTCCAAGGATAATTTTCTTCTCGGAAGAGTTTTTAGTCTCGGAAGAAGCGATTGATTTAATATCAGATCTACTTCCGAAGCTTATATAAACTCTCCATTCGGAAAGCAATCCTTACCTTCAGAAGCAAAGCTATTGCTTCGGAAGTAAGAGTTGCCTTCGGAAGACAAATTACCTTTAGAAATGTTTTATACTCGGAAGAGAGATTTTAATGTGTAACGGAAATCTCTTGGGCCCCGCACTGTAAAAAGTAAAATATTTTGTTAATGATGTCGGATTATTTAACTGATTTAAACCTTACCGCCCCCATCACTTCATCCACTAAAACATCCCATCACTTTATCCTAACCCAATTACCGCCATTCCACCCTCTTTTAAATAATCCTGACTATTCACTTTTACTTTCTTACCCAAATTTTACTGCCCTAAAGTTTCCTTCTCACCAAATTCACCAAGCTCAAGCTCTGTTACATTCAACTTTTCTTCAATGGCTCTTAACCCTTAACACAATCAAGTCGCACTTCTTGACTCTTCAAGAGATGCGAACTTCTCTGAAATCATCTCCTTCCTGACCCAATCATCCTACTACACCGCCTTGACTGTTAATCCCTTAGTTTATCTCAATCACATGACTAAATTTTGGGGTAACAGTCAGGTTGAAACCTTAAATGGGGTTTGTGTACTACGATCCCGCATTTGTGGCCAAGAGTTGGTCATCACTGAACAACTCATCAGGGAGCATCTAGAGCTTCATGATGAGGGTGCCCCTACTGAGTTCCCCAAAGCAAATTTAGACAACACCTACATTCTCATGGGATATGATGGAGACGTGAGCAGGTCAACTGTCTACAAATTCAACTTCTCTTACAACTGGAAGTTCCTCCTACACACTGTCTGTCAAACAAATCTGGGGGATGGGATCAAATCTCGTATGAACTAGGGTGCTTAGTTCATGGAATGGTGCGAGGCCTGCGCTTCAATTATTTAAGATTCGTGCCGACTAATCTCATTGGAAATCTACAAAGGGAAACATTCTTTATGTATCCAAGATTTGTTCAGCACTTGATCAACTGTGAGCTAGACCAGAGTCGGCTTGTCTGTGCAGCTACTCTGCCGGTCCCTCAGATGCGGCCAACCATCTTCAAGACTCTAAAGAAGGTGTCCACCAATTTCACTGGAAGGTGCACTCCTTTACTTCCAGGTATGACTGAGCAAATAGCTCCTGGTGACATCCCTGTTCATCCCACAAGTGATGGGCCCACACCAGCAATATCCACCATAATGCCAACACTGCCTTCTCACCCCATCACTATCACTTACCAGAGACGCCCCAAACGAACCCTTGTTCAATCTACTCTGATTGAGCAAGCTCCTCCTGTTCAATCCAAAAAGGCTAGAGTGGAACAATAGGGTCCCACTCAGTCCGAGATCTCACCATCCTTCTCTTTTGACCTCAATATAGGTATTGAGTCTCCTCAGTCTCAAACCCATGAGCCCGAACCCAAAGCCAACAGTCCTCAGGATGAGTATTTATACTCTTTTGAGTAGCCAACAAGGGACAACCCCACTAGAGGTTCAATGCTTGTAGACATTGACCAAGGTCCCGGGTCAGTAGGTTTAACCTCCTTATCTTTCACTGACCTTATTTTCAAAACTGATGAAGAGATTACATCTCTCTATGGCAATGAAGTTGATCTCCAACACCCTCTTCAAGATCAAAAGAGCCTAGAGGGATCCCTTATCTCTAACCCCCATCAGCAACCTACTACTGAGGTGAGTCCCACTGATGTGGAGGGGACTCATGCAGATTCAGCTGCCACTACAGAAGGTCCCTCAACGGACCTTATGGAAAGTGGTAACATCTCTGAGACTGAATTTGCGGCAACCATGCCTTTTGATGACTATGAAGGAGACATCACTAAGGAAGGGAAACCAGGGTGCCAAGAAACCACATCTGGTGGTGAGGCTGAACATACTAGGTATGCTATCTCATCTCCCCGTGATTCTTCAAAAGAAGATGAGGGAAGTATGCAACTCCTCATTAAAGACCTACTATCTAAAGTCTCAAATCTTGAGTCCAAGATTAGGACTTTAGAAGAAAGGTCCGCCACTCAGCAACTTGTGATTGACAATCTCAAGGCTCAACTAGCTGAGAAACAGATTGAGAGATTTGTTAGGCATGTACCTGTTCAGGTCTCATTGACCTCTTCCTCTAGCTCATCTAGCTCTCAAGATGATACTACTAAAAAGAGGGAGAGTGTTCACAAACAAACATTTAAGGAACCATAGAGCCAAACTTTAACTTCCAAATTCCAGGCTCCCATGACAACTTTCTCTGAGCCATATCAAGTACTACTGCAAATTGACCAAAAGATGCTCAGAGATCTCTACAACTTTTTCTCTCAGTTCTTGTTGAGATCTGCTCATGATCAGCCAAGCCTTGATGCTGCCATGATATACTTTGGATTTGAAGAGTTTCAGAGGCTAACTGCACCTTCTACCACTATGGAAGAAGTTGGTCAACCTAAGGTCCACATGGAACCTGAGATTCAATTCGAAGGGGAAATAGGGACTGAAACAGTTGGGACAGAATCTGCATCCTCTCAAACTCCCGAAGTCGAAGTTAAAGCCTCGGAAGAACCTGAAGAATCTTCCGAAGCTGAAATGGAAGCTGCGAAAGGACTATCCATAATGTCCGAGGAACTGATCATCACAGATGCAATCCTAGGACTGGCATCTGAGGTGAACAGTGAGGACTTTCTTGATCAACCGTTGTTCAGACACCCTCTATGCCTCTCTCACAATCAAAATCCACTCTCCAAGAACTACCACAGTCAAGCTCTTCAAAAGATAACAAAGGAAAGAAGAAGATGACTGCAGAAGAGCTTCAGGAAGAGGAGAAGATTGAAAAGCTAAAAAGAAAAGGAAGACTTCCAACTGGGAAGCTATTAGCTGCCAGTACAAAAGCAGCTGCAACCAACCAGGAGGCAGTCAACATTAAAAAGAGAGAGGGGATCATTGACCAGCTCATCAAGCTTGGAGCTGCCAATGAAAAAACACTCCTGCTACCATTAGGCGAGTTGGTGGAACTGGAAAAGGCAACTAGGCTGCAGCAGGAAACAGCACGGTTGGCTTTAGAGGAAGAGAAAGAAAAGGAACAGAGGGAAGCTGATATGCAGCTCAAGAGGGAAAGGATTGCCTTCCTAACCTCTAGAGGGTTCTTTCTTCAAGAACTGTCTCCACACAACAATGAAACGATCCTATGGCTCTTCAACAAAGAGCAGGATCAACTGGAGAAAAAGAGGAAAAGAGTTGCAAGAGAAAAGATGAAGGAGAAGAAGAAGAAGGAAGAAGAAGCAATGGTCACTGCAACCAAGAAGTCTGGTGACAAAACCTGGATGAAAGACTATTTTCGGGCTCACAGCTTCTCTGGAAGGCAGGTGGGTCCCATGTCTGAAAGGACACTCCAACGGATTGTCAGTGAGATCAAGACTGACATCCGTTTGGGGAAAAGGAGAGAAATGTATAGAAGGGTACAGGGGAAAACCTTCAAACCAACCACTCTATCTCAACCTGAACCAATCCCTTCTCCCTTCCCCATCAAAACCAAACCTTTCACCCCTGAACCCACACAACCATCCCTACCCACTTCCTCACCTCAACCACCCAAACTATCCATCCTTCAACCCAAAACACTTCCAAAAACAACCACCATAAAACCTACCCAACAACCTTCAAAACCATCCCCTCAGTCTTCTAGACAACTCTCCCTTGAGGAGTTTAAGGCAATCAAGATGAAGCTCGCTAACTGCACAACCTTGAGTGACATTTCTTGTGAAGAAGAGTTCATCAAACTAACCTATGTTGATGGATCTTCAAGTTCCCTCACAAGAAATCAATTCCTTGATTTGCCCCGAGGAACACTGGACCAAGCTGCTAAACTTTTAGGTCTTAACTCAGACTCACTAAATGATAAAAAGAAGAGACTAAGAAGAAAGCTGGTGACTTTGCTGGATACAAAGAAAGAGGACAAGATTCCTAGTCAGCCTATTGTGCCTAGAAAGAAGATCATCTAGTGGAGGTTAGATGAAGCTACTCACAACTTTGTTATGGAAAGAGAAAGTGGTGAAATCAACAGGCTAAATGCCTCATCTCTGCTACACTCTAGCAAATTTGATATTGCTGAGTTAACAGAGAAACCATTCTCTAACCCCTCCAACTCTGAAACTACTGCACATATCAGGAATCATCTCAGCAGTCTTTATCTTGCCGAGTTAACCACAAACGCTAGATTGAAGAAGAGTTGAAACTGAGGAGAAAGGAAGACAAGGATAGACCAACACCAAAGGCACAGCCTTTCTACAGATGGTGGAAGGTCCTAAATTGGAACCAATAGTTAGATGGGAGTATGACTACAGTTCCCATCAACTAACTCTCTTCAGAGGGCCACAACAAAGGGTACACATCATTCAAAGTGACAGACTGGATATCCTGTCTACCAGAGAGTTGTACAAACTTCTCAGCACCACATCAGGGAAGAACAAGGAAATCGATAAGTATTTACTCTCCTTGGTGCTGAAAGTTTTGAGGAGCAGAAACAAGTGAGATTTTGGTAGCATCAGCCTAGGGGGAGTTTGTTGGATTAAGAAGAAGGCTGTTGCAACCAAAACCAAATCACTTAGACAAATTTTGGTGCTACTTTCAAAGGCTTCCGAAGCCAAGTGAGGAACTTCCGAAGGAAATAGAGTTCTTCCGAAGGAAATAGAGTTCTTCCGAAGGAAATAGAGTTCTTCCGAAGGAAATAGAGTTCTTCCGAAGACAAAGTAAAAATCCACTTCCGAAGCCAGAACTCTACTTCCGAAGTCAAAGTATTTACTTCCGAAGTTCATGTCTAAGAAGAAAAGATCAAAAGGCAACTTCCGAAGTATGAAGAAAAGATGAAGTCCTCAAGCCTCGGAAGAAGTAGCCTCTTCCGAAGTATAAGTGGCTTCAGAAGTACTTGTTCTTCCGAAGCCATTTAACCTTGGGAAGACACTACTATGAACCAGTGGACACAAGTATGGTCTCTGATACTCCGCTGCAGACTTCTGATACTACATGGCATCTTCCCAAAAGGCCATGTAGTTGATCATACTTTATTCCACTGTTCATCTTTTTATAATAATACATGTTACCAACTTTAGTTGGTGACAAAAGGCAAGTTGGGGACATGTCCTAACTGTCATATCTCAGATAAGACTTTATCAGAGATACCTTAAACTATAGCTTTGTAGTATCTGCTTTAGTTATAGGATCCCAGCTGGTATCATATATCCGGCTGTAGGTAGTATTATATATAGTTTCTCATTGTAACTTGTTAGAAAATGCTTGTAAGAGTCTTGTAATTCCTTGAGTTGAGAAGCAATATATGTAAGTACATTGAAATTACTTCTTTGTGTTCTTTACTTATTATATTGTGATCAACTCTTAGCTAGCTCTTCTTTGTCTGATCTTGAGTGTTGAGATAAAACCGTGTGTTAAGTGACATTTACCGATCCTGCACTAGCACTGGTCTGAAATGTCACTGTCAATGTAAAGCACCATTACATATTTTATTAGCTTACTAGCTTTAGTAACTCCGTTTATTACACATGTTGAATAAATAAAATATTGATATAATAAGTTTATTAATTATAAAATGATATTTTAAGATATGATATGACTGAAATTACGTATAAAAAATGATTATAAATAATAAAACAGTGATATCAACTTTTTAAATTTTTTTAAAAAATAAACATTTTATTCTAAAACAAACCGTATAAAAATATTATTTTTAAAAAATCTCTTATTACAACTCCCAAATTTGATTATTTTTTGTTTTGAAAAAAATGAATTATTAAAAATATCAATTTATTTAGAAATAACCTTAATAAATAAATTTTTTTCTTAATTTATTATATATTAAAATGTATTAAAATATTTTTATTAGTAATTAAAGTAATTATTTAATAGAAAAGAGAGACGGAAAAAAATTGGTGATAATGATTGTGATACTGACACGTGACACCCTCATTTACCTTTTTATTAGAATAGTAAGATAAGATAAGATTAGTGTTACCTCTTCATATTTTATGAACAATTTGGTTTTATATACATATATATTTATTATGTAGATATTTTGATTTTACAAAACTTCATTTGAGATGTATAAAATTTATTTTTATGTAAGTTCTTTTAAAATTCACAATATCCCTTCATCATATATCATTTCACATTTATCAACCTCCAGCACCATCGGTAGACACTTCATTTTTCTTGAACTTGACTTTGTCTATTTCGTTCATTGGCTTCAAGGTTTTTAAGTTTGACAAATGACAACTAATCTTGACTTGACATTTCACGGTTATTTTATGAGGTCAAACTCAATTCGTCAATCAAGTGTCTTTTACGCGCTAGTTCTTTGTCGATCTTTTTGTTGTTTCTTGTAACTTTTATGCGCATGACATCAAGAGCATATATTCCAAGCGTATAATATTTTGCAAGTTACTTATATCATCATGAAGCATCTATAACCAACATGAACCAAACCATTTAGTAATTATTACATGCCTAATGCAAACAGTTCCTGAAAGGACAAACAATACACACAATAATATACGTCCAAACGCAATTCACAAGGCAATTTGGTACGAATAAAACATGATTGTACATCCAGGATTTCTTAACATTTTGTAGAAACTAACTATATCCGTTGAGATTCGATTACATACAGTTACAACATCAAAATAACCAAACCACTAGATTACCAAACCAAACCGCTTATTGTAACATCGCAAAGATTTGTATCATTGAGGGAGGGAATATGAAATCCCGACATGTATTCACTCCTAAATATGCAAAATATTATTGGTTGGCCCAAAATCAGTTTAACCAATCCGTTTTAAACATTTAACTGATAACCAAAAGAAAAAAAGCAAAAAAAAAACCACCTCAGGCGTCAAATCATCAATAACCAAAACTTTTGGTTCTGGTTCATGTGGCTTCTCTTCTAGTAAAAGAAATTGATTTTGACTCATTTGAGATACAATCTTTCAATCAAAATCAACTAGTTCATAAGTAAATGGGTAAACATTGTCATTGCATTGCTATATAATACTTTTAACTAGTTTTGTTGCATTATTGGAGCTAGAGACCTGTATAAAGTACAAACTAAAACAGCAAACAGGCGAAGGGAGCCAATATGAAAAGCAGGGATATATATAATTCTTGAGCATATTAAAGTCATCTTTTTTTTATTCAACCACTGTACTAAATCTATAAGATACCAACCTGAGTCATACTGTAGGTTTTGGAGATTTTCTAAGCCGCTGAGCCGTGAGTGAAACGAGAGACCGAAGCTTAGCCACAGCGGAAGTCTTATTGGGCGGGCATTTGGTCAAAGCTACGTTTAATGACCTAAAAGCTTCCTCGAGGTTGCCTGCAGCCAAATATGCAAGCCCGGCTTTATAAGCTTCATCTGCCTTTCGGGCATCATATAGACAAGAAGTATTAATGTTTCCATCATCAATGCTCCTCTTGTTCTTGGAAAGAGGAGATGGATGATTCAGGAGTTTTGATGCCTTTGCATACTCTAGTGATGAAATAGCCGAATTGATCTCTGCCATTAAAGCTTCGGGCTTTGAAGGTATAATCTTGATGCTATCATAGACACTCCAACGGGAGATTATGTCGCTAGAACCTATCTTTTGTTTGTTCAATGTAGGTTTTGCTGACATGACTGAAGCAATTTAAAAGGTAAATGTGAGTTATTTTATAGTTTCACGCTACAATTAAAGACCAAAAAACAGAAAAGAACCCTTTAAATGATATAGAGTAGATGTGGCAATTTCGACCCGTTATGGATAAATGAGCAAATCAAGGTTAAAGTTTTACTATCAGAGGTCAAATGGGTAATAAAAAAATTTTAAAAAAAATTGCTAAGATGAAAACATGTTGGATTGGTAAACAGATCAAAACTTGTCTAAAGCATATTCAAAATACATAAAACTACATAACTGTCATTCTAACTGCTTACTTGACCACCCATTTGGATTGGTCACTTCTACTGCAGAGCTATAATAAGTAAAAGAAAAGTGACAACAAGTGGAAATTTCTGGGCTTTTAATCTACAGTCCATCAACAGAATCTCAGACTACCAAAGGTGTAAACAATTCAAGCTTCACAACTGTGCAGAAAAAACATGACTTGTGAATATAACACTGGAATCTCGTCAATTTCTGGTGCTAGCATAGTGAAGAATGTGCAGTATGGTGTCAATGGCAAGTCGGCGGCTACAAAACAGCATTCTCATGATCGATTTACGTGACAAGATCATTTGAATTCGACTTCCCTTATCGACATAAGAATGATCTGGGTTGTAAGATCGTTGTGAAAAAATATTGATAGCCACATTACAATTTATAAAATTAATTACAGAACCACATAATACCAACAATAGATGTTAATGAAATCCAAACTGCACCACCTTAAGATCATTAAAATCTTTCCCCCGGCTAAGCTGATCTAGTACTCGTCATACTAAATCCATTCTCACATGAAAAAAACATGAATGAATCGTCAAAAGGCATTTGCGCACACAGATGGAAAACTGTTATGGAATGTGGCCAGTTTAAGCCCTTGAAAACAATGCACAAATCAAAGTACCAAGAAGCACATGAACCCTAGAAATAAAGAAATTTCTGACCCACTCACCAAATTAACACCCAAAAAACAATGCGTAAAGCAATACCGAATCTTCAAAAGCAATTCACAACGAATATCACTAATCACCCATCAATACCGGAAAAATCAAGTTACAATTTAAGGTATTATATTATATATGCGTTAATTAAAAATTAAAGCTCGTGAAATTGAAGGATGTTAAGCGAATTTCAGGTAACGAGTACCTATAAAATGATTATGCGGTGTCGGTGGAGCTTGATCATACGAGAAATTGAACCAATGGTAATGGCGGTGGCGGTGGCGGTGGCGGTGGCGGTGGAGGTCGACGGGAGACGGTGGAATAACATCCACCTACCTTTGTGTGTTGTGTTTGTGTGTGTGGCTTCAAATTCTGCACGACGATAAACGAATCAACTTTACCCTTTTTCTTCCCTCACGTTTTATAATGTTCAGTTATACGACATGATCACATGAATTTCAATATATTAATACTTGGGGGCGTGTGCTACCTTCAGATTTCTTAATATAATTCAAACTAATTTTTATTAAAACTGTATATTATACGTTTAAATAAATAAAATATTAATATAATAAAATTTATTAATTATAAAATAATATTTTAAGATATGATAAGACTGAATATAATTAATAAAACAATTATATCATTTTTCAAAATTTTATTTTTAAATTTTTTCTAAAAAATAATAAATATTTTGTTCTAAAATAAACTCTATAAAAGTGTTATTTTCTAAAAAAAAAAATTATAACTCCAAAATTAATTATTTTTTGTTTTAAAAAAATGAATTTTTTAAATACCAGTTTTAAAATATTTCGTAATTTTAGAGAAGGTTTATGCTTTAGAAAAATTTGTTATGTTATAAAACATTTGTTTATTTAGAAATAAACATTAATAAATAGATCTTTTTTTTAATTTATTAAATATAAAAGATTGTTATATAATTTTATTAGTAATTAAGATAATTATTTAAGAGAAAAGAGAGGCGGAAATATTTTACTGAGCATGGTTGTGATGCTAACACGTGACATATTAAGTTACACTTTTATTAGAAGTAGAAGATTTTATTGTTATCTGTTTAATTTGTAATTCTTTCAAAATATACTGAAGTAGCATTATACGAGATCGTTGTGAGTGGTTGTAAATGAAAGAAAAAGAAATTTATAGGGTTGAATCGTGATTTCACAAACATATGAAAATAAATTTTTTTAGTGTTTTAAAATGGTTGTAAGTGAACGAGATAAAAAATGTATAATAAATGTATGAAAAATATTATTTAATTGAAAAAAAATAGAAAAAAATGATTTTAGTGTAATTATAAGGATGTGTGTGAGGGATGATTGTGAATGCTCTAAATAATTGATGCTAGAAAACGGTTTAGGTTGATGCAAGTGGTCTGGTTTGAGATTATATGATTGATTTTAGTAATTGTTTAATAGTTCGTTATCGTTTCAAAAATAGAATTCAGTTTTATTTTATTTTCTATTATATGTTATATATCTTTACTACTATATAATACAAAACAATAAGATAAATTAGTAATTTTCTTTTTTATTTTAATACACTTTATGAAACCATAATGTATTATTGCTTCTCTCTCTAAATCTTTTCCATATTTGTCATTTATTTGATAAAAGTTTTTATTTTTAATATATTTGTTTCAATTAATATCCATGTCTTATCAAATCTTATATATTTAGTAATAGTATCATAACAATATAATAACCAATCACCAAAGCATGTGTAAATATCAGTTATGATTGTGACATATCTATATCAATAAAATCACCAAAACCAAAATAATCAAAAAGACTATAATTGTGACGTTCTCGTATATGTTCAAAACCAAACCGCGGGTCTAATCCACTATATTACTAATTTGCAACTTGGTTATACATTATGTTTTGTAGATTGTATTTTACTTTGGTTTTTTACTTTTAACCTTAATAATTTTCATCTTTACATATAACCTTAATATTTTTTTTCACTTTCAGCTTTGGTATCATATACTTTTTATTTTTTATAAATTTTTCATTTTATGTTTCAATCTAAAATTCTTGAGTTAACATGTCGCAAAATGTATATGTGTTTTAACGTTTTTACCTCTGTATTTTTACGTTTAACAGTCGCATTGTCTTTTAAGTATCATTTCCCATTGTTGCACATTAACACGTCACAACAAACGTGTGTGATTCAATATTTTTACGTTATTTTTTTGTTTGTTTTTTTGTTTTATTTCTTTTGTTTTATGAGTTTTGCTGGTGTTGGTGGTAGCTAGTGACGATGTGATATTGATGCTATTTGACACGCTTCAACTCCCCCGCCACAACGCTCGAGGATTAATACTAGTTTATATATTAATTAAAAAAGTTATTACTTTTTCAATATAAAGGAAATTATTGTCATTCAACATATTTAACTGGAGAAATCAAATGGTCATGCGGTGTTATGTTTTGACAAACAATTGGAGCAAATAATGTAATTTTTTAAAGTTTGAAACTAATCTTGCAATATGAACATGGGATCGGTTTTTTTATCTTGTAATTGTTATGACTAAAATACACTTTATGTGGGCAAATTAACAGTGTTAACTATGTACAGTCAAATGTAGTCAAAGAATTCAAATGATAATTTTATGAAATATTTGAATGTAAATGACAATTTTTAAACATTTGAATAAAAAATATTTTTTTTATAAAATTACATAGACTAAAAATACACTTAACTCTTAACAATAACTAGTTGTTTAGCCGTCGTGTGTTGCGGCGACGTCGTACGTAGCATGATAAAGTATAAATTACAATTGATGCACCTTGTTTTCGAACTAAATATATTTCGAAACATATAATAAATTACAACAATAATACACATATTAACTTTTTGTTTACAATCTATTTAAAAATATTACCTGAGTTTGCCACTATAATTTTACCATTAGTCTTTATTGTCCAAAAGTTTATCCCTCAAATGAAAGTATCTCAGATAAACACTAATTTACTTTTCTCCCGTTCAACTAAAAAATAAAAAGAAACATAATTATCAAACTTTGAGAACCATGTATATTTTTTCTCCACATCCCAACAATTATTTCAAAACGGAGACTAACGGTCTTGCAAGTTTATTGATTGGATTGATCAATTCGATCAGATCAACCAGACAAAATTATAATTAATTTAAATATAGAAAAAAGGGAACATTAAACATTTAAAAAAATTAATTTTATATACAAATTAAAGTAAATAACTCTAAGTTAAAATCATAATGAATATGAACTGAAACAAAACATTAAAATAATATAATGTGTATCATAAAATTAAGAAGTAAAAGCATATGAACCATCAGATTTGAATTACAACCATTAAAATTTACTCATCCAAAAATATGATATCTCATTGCTCAAGTTTATAAAGTATTTACCCTTTTGGCCTTTTCAATTTTTTTAATGTAAATGCAACTTCTTTTTCTTGTTCTTTTTCTCAATTTTAACCTTCTTCATTTCTTTTTTTGTTTACTTCATTCTCCCTTCTCTATGCTCAACAGTTCTAGCAATACTTATTTGCCTAGATCCGCCCATTGTATCTCAAGATCTATGTGTATGTTTAGATCTGCATCACTACACAACATTCATCCCCGTCATGTACAACTTATCTCCGATCCAACCATCGCTACCCCGCGTTCCATCGATCGACACCATCATCACCATCGCCTTATGTTGTTTTTTGGGGTAAGAGGGTGATCCGTAACATCTAACCAATTTTCAAATTATAAAACCAAACACATATGAGTCAATTTTGTAAATCAAATTCATCATTTAGTCATTTAAATTATTTTGGTATTTTAAATACAATAAATGTATCATTATCCAATAAAATATAATTTTAAAATTTAAAAGAAAAATTGACTATAAAATTTCATTAATAAATAGTTATATTTAATTAAAATAAATAATTAATATACAAAGTTTATTATTCTTACGAATATATAACTTCTATAAATGTTTTATAGATTAATGAATGATTTACTATAGTTTTATAAATAAATAATCTGATTTATTATTAAAATAGGGTTTTATAAGTTTGGGGTTCAAAATATAATTTTTGAAAGTTAAACTAAAGTTTTCATACATGATATAATAATTTTTAAAAGAACAGAGGCTGACTGTAAATTTCATTTAAAACCCAAACCACCCCTTTTGCCCCTGTTTCGGCCACCATCACTAGCCAAAACTCCGGCAACCATCAAAACCTTTTTCTCGACTGAATTAACCAAATCAAAACGTTATTTTGATTTGAGTAATCCGGCTGCTAATGCTCTCACAATCGAAATCGAACTTTTAATTAAAAGAACTATTTCAATTCGATTCTTACTTGGATTAATCAAATTATTTGACTTGAAACACCTAAGTAACCATTAGGAATTCAAATCCACATGGTATTGAGATTAAAACAGTGTAATAATACTTGATACAAACCAAAATGCTCAAAATCAAAGCCTTAACTCGTTTGATATGAAAGACCGGATTCATCATATATAAATGAGGGTACACCTCATAATCTATTCCTTCGAACCTCCTATAATCTCAATTCCAGTAAAAAACACACATACACACACGACGATCATCGTCCATATCACGACCTTTCTTTCATCTCTTCATCATCCATTCCGATTCAATCCAGGTAATAAATACACAAACACATTTGATTTTAGGTGGGGAATAAAAGCCCTAAGCTTGATTCTATCAACTTTCACAAATTGATGTTCAATTTGATCAATCAGATTCTAGGGTTCATATGGATATGAGGAAATTTTAAATCTGTCCCAACTGGTAACTTGCATCACTTATAACTTGAGGTCCCGGGTTCGAACTGACCTCCTCCACTTTGCTTTTTAATTAGTTTTTTAACATTTTAAATTTTAGAAATTATTATTATATTACTAAATTAATATAAAAATTATTTTGTTAACCAAAACCATTTCAAAATTTTTTAATTAATTTTATAAAATCTTAAAAGATATAATTTTACCATTTAATTATAATTTAAAGAATATAAATGTTATAAGAACATTATTAATTCATTTATAAGTTTTAAATTTTATAAAATTATTTTTAATCAAACTCAAATGATTCCAAATCATTTTAAATCTATACTATGTAAATCCTTAAAAATAAATAATCATTCAATAATTAATTTGACCAATTTATTTCATAATTAATTATTAAATTAATTATTAAAATATTTATTATTATTATTATTTTCACTTTAACCTTTATTTAATCTAATCAAATATTATAGATTAAATATTTAAGTAATATTTAATTAATCAATCATTATCATCTTCAATCTTAGCTATATAATAAATTTATTCTATTTTATTTAATCAAGTTATATTAAATTATAATATTTTATTTAAACTATTTTGTTAAACCCAAAGCCCAACTAAAACTCAAATTCATATTTAGTCTTTAATCACATTATTATCCTAATCAAAGACATCACACCTTATGTTGAAACGTGAAAAACTTTTGATGTCAAGTCTAGCATTCTATTATTTTCAAATTGATTATAATTACCAAGTGAGTATTCATAGCCCATTTGTATATGTTTTATATTTTGGGGAAATAGTGTGATTTATATTCAATCATTGTTATTATATTCAAAATTCATTTTTATACATGCTATGGTATTACTTAATGTTATGTGTGCATATTTAGATAAACTAGGTGAGAACACAATCATTAATTCATGCAACCATGGTAACAATGATATATCTATTGGTTTGAAAAACCCACCCCATTTGTTTAGTCGCATGGTGATTGGAACCAGAATCATTCATTCTATAAGGCTTTGTCTGCGAACCGAGTCGATTCAGTCATTAGGTTTGATTATGTTGGTTTGTGTTTTATGTTACACTATTACATTATAAGTCATGATATTGCCATATGAATTGAATTGTTTTCAATCATATTAAGCAATCTATATATGTAATCAAACCTCTGTTTACTCACCGGTTAATTCATTAGTTGACTCGTTACTTTTTCATGTGATTTTAGGAATGTAGATTAGTGGATTTCTTCATGATCATTTAGGACTTGGACCTAGTTAAATAAAATGCTTTTGTTATATTTACTCGGATTATTGTTTAATTGTAATGTATCATTTGATTAGTATTATTCAATGAAAATGACATTTAATATTATTTCAACTTATTTAATTTCATGTGTTATGAATATCAATTCACATTCGTCTGCCACGATGATTTCGCCGTCACTTGGGATGTGCAGTACTGACTAGGGATTAATCAGAACTAATAGGGATTAATCAGTTTGGAGATTTTATATATAATTTTAATAAATTATATATATAGTAATATTAATGTACTTCAAACATAAGAAATTAAAAATAAAAATAACAATCAAGTACTTCAAAGATCAAATAGTTCAAAACATAGCAGTTCTAATACTTCAAAAAACAAATAGTTTAAAACTAAGTAAATGAGCCATATTTATAAGTTCAAGTGGAGGATGGTCGCAACTCGCAGGTGGAGGTCGACCTTTAGGAGCTGGTGGATGTGTTGCCAATGTCGGCTAGGTTTAGAATTGAGTAAATGGGTCAAAATTACAAGTTAAAATGCATAAATATTTGCTTTGACCAATGCTAATTATTGCCGCATAGAACCGACTACTGATTTTTTGTACCGATTAGCTGAAATCAACAAGGTAATGGGCTGGCTACCGACTAATCCCCAATTAATTAGTCGCCTAGGATGATTTTTACAACAATGGGTGGGAGTAATATTAGAGATTTTTGTCGGAAAACTTAAAGGCGAGGATGGTGTTTGAGATCTTGCCGGAAACTTGAGGGTGGGGGTGGTGTTAGAGATCTTGCAAGTAAACTTGAAGTGGGGGTGGTGTCCATTGCATGTTATGTTTTTTTTCTAAATTGTTGGATTCAACTTGTAAAATTTTAAGCCTAGGGACAAAAAATAAATCTAAATAAATATTAAGGACCATCTGTGTAATCTACTCTTACTTCAATACACATTAACAAACTATTAAATATTACACTACTAAGGTCGATGGGGTGTCCCACCGGTTGTCACGTGTCAAATAGTTATTGGTTGTTTCAGTTTTATTATTATACACACACACACACATATATATATATGTATATATATATATGTATATATATATATGTATATATACATATATATATATATACATATATATATGTATATATACATATATATGTATATATATGTATATATAGATATATATATATATACCTATATATATATACATATATACATATATACATATATACATATATACATATATATATATATGTATATATATATACCTATACATATATACATATATATACACATATATACATGTATACATATATATACATGTATACACATATATATATATATACATATACATATACATATACATATACATATACATATACATATATATAGATATATGTACATGGGCGTAGTAAGCGACGAAATGCTTCGGGGAGTTGAAAATAAGCATAGGTCCGGAGATTCCCGAATAGGTTAACCTTTCAAACTGTTGTTGAATCCATAGGCAGGCAAGAGACAACCTGGCGAACTAAAACATCTTAGTAGCCAGAGGAAAAAAAAGCAAAAATGATTCCCGTAGTAGAGGCAAGCGAAATGGGATCAGCCTAAACCGTGAAAACGGGGTTGTGGGAGAGCAATGCAAGCATCGTGCTGCTAGGCGAAACAATAGAATGTTGCACTCTAGATGGCGAAAGTCCAGTACCCGAAAACATCACTAGTTTACGCTCTGACCCGAGTAGCATAGGGCATGTGGAATCTCATTGTAACACCCGGAAAATTTCTTTGAAGGCGTTGAAAGAAGAAAAAGAAATAAAGTCCAAAGTCGAGGGACCAAACCCGCCAACGAGAGAAAACTTGATGAGTGGGAGTATAAAAGGGGGGAGACACCCCATCCTTCTCATTTTGGCAGCCTAGAAAGGAGAGGAGTAGAGAAGGAGAAAAGAGGAGAAAAGCTTGGTTCGGGTGGATTCGAGCGTGGAAATCGACGTGTAGCGAGTCAAATCGAAGCTCTACTTGACGGGATCGTTAAGGTGAGTTCTAGGACCCCTCTTTTACACGTTTTTGAATGATTTTGGGGCTGGAACACATCTGAAAACCCTTTTTCAAGTTTTTGGGTGAAAATCCGTATGTATGCGTGTATGTATGTGTATGATCCGTTTAGGGCTTGATTTCTTGCTTGGTTATGCTTGAATGAGGTCGTGGTATGTTTCCCTAAGGTTTAGAAAGGTTGATTTGAGCTTAAATCGAGTTTGGAAGAGCTTGGGGGCCGAAAACGCCTACTGCAGTTCGGGATGAACTGCATTCTGCGCACAGCTAGGGCTATGCGACTGGAGAACCATGCGACCGAATGGGCATGCGATTGAGGTTCAAACGCACGAAAGAGGTGCGACTGAGACTCATTCGTGTGACTGAGGGTCATACGCATGAGGCCTATGCGACTGAAGGAAATGCGGATGAAGGTCATGCGACTTGAGGAAATGCGGACGAAGGTCATGCGAATGAAGGTCGTGCGACTGGAGTCCATATGCCTATGAGTCGTGCGATTGAGGTCCATACGCACGAAAGGTGTGCGACTGAGGTCCATTCGTATGAAGGACATGCGATTGGGGTTCATTCGCATGAGAAGCATGCGATTGGAGGCTATGCGACTGAAGGTTCATTCATACGCATGAGAGACCATGCGACCAAATAGGGTCATACGCCCGAATGACCTTAGTGTATTGTTTGACTTTCGGGAAAGTGCGGACGTAGGCTCGGACCTTTGGGGTTGTAGACGATGAGATGGGCATGGATGATGCAAGACAATGTATAATGATGAGTTGACGACGATGATGTGTATGATGTTATGTTTGATGTATGCCTCGCAGTGTGTGTGATGTATTGTATGTCAGATGTGTGTTATGTATGTATGATGATCCCTGTATGGTGATGATGTATGTTTATGATTATGTGTATGTTCCTTATTATGTATGTATGTCTTTTCTTGGCTTTGCGTTGAACGTTAATGAATGTAATGAAAGTATTATGTAACGTAAAGTGGAAGATAATGAAAAGAGGAACGAAATGAATGAATGTATGCATTAATGAATGGAAACATGAGAGGCTTGCAAGTGAAGTGTAGAGAAATGCACGACTCTAAATGCCTTAAGCTCAACCGCGTGAGGTTCAGCTAATCCTAAAGTGTGCACGCAAGGGTTCCAGTCTTTGTTGCTGACCTTCGGTGATGTACCCATTTCGATGGGGGTGATGTACCCATGTTGATGGGGGGTGATGTACCCATGTTGATGGGGGTGATGTACCCATGTTGATGGGGGTGATGTACCCATGTTGATGGGGGTGATGTACCCATGTTGATGGGGGTGTAGTTACCCA
>BJCM01002442.1:0-14100 GCA_018326385.1 Flaveria bidentis | reverse complement strand
AAAAGTGACACGGACTTCCTTTTGCAGGTTCATTTCGTTTAACTATTCGTAGCAACAAGATTAACATTGCTGTTTTGTTATGCAGGTATATTTTTTGCTATTTTGCATAACTTTTGTAATTGTCTTGCTAGACTTCTAAATCTTAAATATCGTGTTTGGTAGTTTCGCTTAGAACTCTACAACCTTCGGAAGTTCCATGTTAAGCTTCGGAAGCCTTTGCATGCAGCACCAAAATAACTTAAGTGACATAGTTTTGGTTGCATTAGCCTTCTTCTTGATCCAACAGTTTGCATTAAGAAATTTATTAGTTCCAACTACTATTAAAATAATATTTTATTTATATGTACTGTAATGTAACACATGATCTAAAATCATGTATTCTATTTTGTTTGCGCTCACATTATTTCCAAATGGTATTCTTGAAGTTGCTATCCAATACTTGATCATAAGAACCCATGTTTGACTCCATGGTATCAAATTCTGCCTTTAATAGTGTAAATACTCCGATCCAAGTTTTTCATAGTACAATGTCATTGAATGTTATACCAATGTGTCTTAGAACATCATCATCTTACAATTATTTTTATTATAACTGATATTGCCTCATTAGAAATATAAAACATTGTTTCGACATTTTCTCTCATAATGGAGGATCGTGGTTCAACAAAACGTTGTGCATAGAAGTTGCTTATCAATTGCCTCAAGTTTGTTCTCTTAATCATCATTGTTTGCTACTAAATTTTATATGAATTATGATCCAATTATTGAGTGCATTTTTTTGTGATCAATCAATGAGTCAAAGGATATCTGATTAGTACCCTTTTGATTAGTAACTCATGGGTCAAGTTTTCATGCCTATAGCCAATTGGTTTTGGCTTGGCCAGCCAAATATCTAATATCATTAGTAGGACTAATAAAGTTATAAATTAGCAGCAGTTATGTCATATTGCTTTGTACAACAAATAAAGAAAGTTTGATCATGTAATGCAAATGAAGGTGATCAGGTCTAGCAAAATGAAGTTGGTGAGTTATTATGTTTTCATTAGGTGAGTTATGTTCACTATTCTGATTTAAGGTAATACATGCTTTATTTATTACGAGGGGAGGGTTAAGTTGACCATTATACTTCCACGTATAATTACAAAATCATGTAGTTTTATTTTAAGAGGATTAATATAATTAATTTTTGGGTGAATTTTGACTAGCTTTTTTAAGGTTGTATTTCTTAAATGAGCATATAACCCAAATCAACCCATTCTCAAGCTTTTTTAAAATGTACTACTTATTGCTTTTTAAATATAAACTTTTGCCAAATCACGAGGCATGTATATCAAAGTTGGATTCATGAGTTTTGACTTATTTATAGCAGCTGTCCAACCTGTAATGCACAAAGATTTGATAATTGAAGTATGATTACAGAGTTTTGATATTTGAAGTGATCTAATTGGCCAGTATCCTCTCTTTTACCATTTTGATTTATACAAGATATTGAAGTCCCAAAACCACAACTCTCATAAGTATCCCAACTTCTTTGTTAGACCATTATTAATTGTTGAACCAGGTCAAGCTAACCTTGAACTTTTAACGCACTATATACCTTTTATCTTCTATTTTTAGCAAATTACATTTTAAACTGTATACGTTTATTACATTATAGGTATATTAGTATATAAGCTTCTACACCAAATGAAAATATGGTAAAAGTAAAATATGCAAATGTACTTGTCGAATCGAAGATGATGATAAGATACAAGTGAGCTTTGAAGCATGATTTATACTTCACTTATAGGAAAGATATGCACTGTTTAGCTTAAAGATGTTGAGTTCCGGCTTAAATTGTATAGTTTTTTGTCACCACTTTGAAATTAACACTACCTTTATATTTATTTTAATATTCCATAAAAAAAGCCTGAACTAAAACAAAAACAAATAGAAATCAGTTTATACTTGAAATGTAATATCAAGATATATTATAACTAGAATATAGGCCCGTGTATAACACGAGATTGCATATTAAAACTAAAAACCACCACTCAAACCAAAGGGGAATAGATAGATGAATTTTCTATATTCTTATAATGGAATCCTAAGTTACATGTAAAAGAGCATATATGACAAAAGTAAAATAATTCTTTAGAGGTTACAAAAAATAGAGATGGAGTTACCATTTATTTTTGAAAGGATGGTGAAGTTATGAATAATTCATTAAATAATATATAATTATTTTTAAAGATTTGTGAATTGTAATGATAATTTTACTTTTACTATTGTATATGTATAATATAATATATAATGTATTTTTTATTTTTAGTTATGTTATATTTTATAATTTAAATCCGTGTAATACACGGGTTTATAACCTAGTTAAAATATATAGGTCAGGGATTTTTTTTCTGAAAGTTAGTATGCTTCTCGACAAATGTATAGGTGATCTATTTGTTACACCTTTGTATCACAATAAAAAAATCATGCCTTGTTTTATGGAAGAACTGTATCACGAATAGATACACAAATCAATTCTTCATGCATAAGATATGATACCAAAATATGAATACAAATAGAATTTTATCTCCACTACACAAACTCACTTCATTCATCTTTCTATTATTATACAATCTCAATGACACATTCCACAAGAGCAAGACTTGCAGATTACATGATGGTTTTCTACATAAGCTTTTTGGTGTTGCTCATGTATCATGGATGTAAGCTTGCATAATATTTTATTTTATCATTTCATAAATTTTAGAAAATTTCATAATCAATATACCTTTCCTTTCTACTTAGAGGTTCTTTACAATTTTTGAATGATTTAAATGTTGAACAAATAAGAGGTCTGAATCATTAAGTGTTGAACCATTAAGATGTCTAAACCACTAAAAGCTAGTATATTGTTTAACTATTCAAAGGAAAATGTCTGACCAATTCAGATAAGATGTCTTAATCATTTAGCATTAGTATAATGCTTAACCATTAAGAGGCAAATATATGAACCATTCAGATATTAGCTTGCGAAACTCACACTCTGAACAATTAAGTGTTAAACCATTTAAACATCTTAACCATTAAAATGTTGAAACAAAGAGCCTTTTACTAGCTTGGCTACCCCTTTCAAGGATTCGCTTCGACGAGTGGTTGAACTAAAAAAGAATTTTTGAAATATTCATTTTGGATTTATAGGTAGAAATCTGAAGACAATGACATGAGAGCTTTTGGGATTCCACCACCAAAAAATTGTAAAATACGTTGTGATCAAAGCCTTGATAGAAAAGAATATTGTTGTTGTGGCGAGCTTACGCAAAGCCAATGCAACCCTAGTAAAGAGATATGTCTAAACATTTGCAATAGTAAGAAAAGTTGTTGTAAGGTAAGTGTTGTTGTGACGAGCTTACGCAAAGCCAATGCAACCCCAGTAAAAAGATATGTCTAAACATTTGCAATAGTAAGAAAAGTTGTTGTAAGGTATAGTTGATTCCATTAATTAAGGAATCATTTATAATTGAAAGAAAATAAATATTTGGTCTCCACTGTAACTATTAGATTCACTTTCTCGTTTATAATTATTACTTTTATAACCATCACAACAATTTGAGAGATTTGTATCTAGTGATTATTATTGTGATAAAGAAGGAAAAAAGTGTTACATGCAAGGTGATTACTTTCTTTGAAGAGCGAAACATTTGTAAAAGATATCGTTATCTTCTAACAAGTGAGACGAACAAGATGATCACTATCTTGGATTAGTGAGACATTGAAGGTTATCAAAATTATAAAAAAGCATCTTTTAGGTTTATATAAAATTATAGTTATCATCTATTATGTTCAAAATGTACTATAATTATCACTTATATATACTTTTAATAACAGATTTCATCTTTTAAACTAACAGATGTTAAGTTTATCCATTAATTCAAGGGCATTAATCTTCCTCCCCTTAAAATACTATTTTTGAAATTCTAAACTTTTAAAATTTATTATATATATATATAAAGAGTATTTTATTTTAATACTAATAGACGTAACATAGAGGCAAATTAATAATTTTTATCGACTTTTAATGTACAAATCATAATTAGTTAAAAAATTATATATTAACTAATTAAATTTTGTATTATTAAAGTTGTATTAATAATTATCGGATTAAATATAAAATTTAGAAATAGATTAAATTTGTACTAATTTATAAAAACTACTCATGAAAACCCAATAAAATCCTACTAAAACATATTACACTAAAGTAGAGGTGTTCAAAAAATCCGATATCCGAAACTATCCGAAATCTGATGCGGATCCGAATCCGAGTAAATCGATCCGGGTCCTTATTCAGATCGGAACTCATCCGAATCCGAATTCCTTATTCGGATTTCGGATATCATATTTTTTTTAATTCCGATATCCTAATAATCCGAATAAGACTTCAACTATATTTCTAGCCCAATACTCATTTTCAACTCAATACACAAAAATATTTACACATTTTAGTCATAATCTTAAATAATTATGCAATAATCGACTGTCGTTCTAAATTAGAGATTCTAATCTTCGGGTTCCATACAATTACCTATTATGTTTTATTTTTGAATTTGCATACACGTCAATATTTTTTATTATTATATCTTTTATTGTGATTTCCAACTTATATAATATTAAAAATAAAAAATTAGCAAAAAACAAAAAACAGAAAACTAGAAAAAAAATATTATTTGGTTTATTCAGATTATTCGGATAAATTCGGATTATTCGGATATATCCGAATCCGATCCGAATTGAATTCGGATAGATTCGGATCGGATAGAAAAATCCTTATTCGGATCGGATTGGATTTCGGATAGGGTTCTGAAATTTTCAAATCCGAATAATCCGATCCAATGAACACCCTACACTAAAGTGATATTAAAACACACTAATGTTAATCAAACACCCTTTGTTTAATCGAACAACTATGTTTAACTAATAAGCCTGCTTTAGGGGGTTGTTCTCCATTTTCTTACCAACCCCTTAACAAAAAAGGATTCATGAAATTTATTTGAAACTAAAACATACTTTTATTTGAAAAACACAGGAGGAATGGTATGTGAAATTTACTCAAAATATAATAAAAAAAAAACTAGTCATGTGCGATCATCTTGATCAATATTATATCTTATATTAAAAAAATTAGATAGTAATATATAATTACATAAAAATAAAAATATCTTATAAAAACATTAAAGGCAAAGTATATACTTAAGGGCGTAAGTACAAAAATTTACTTAAAAAATATTTACATAATTTATATTATATATAAAACGTGGATGAAAATAATTAAACAATATATTATGTTATGTAAAAATATCTATATGTATGATTGTAAAAATACATAAATTAAGTAAAATATAAAAGAGTTGCAAAAAATATCCTTTAATTATGTTTAGAATTTCGAAAAATAGTCATTTTAGAGTAGAAAGACTAAAATGCCTTTAACTTAACGGAGAAACTTAACGACCGTTGCTCTAAAGAATGAAATTTGTTATAAAAAATATACATAAAGAATGATTAGAGTAATTTTTTTAAAAATATACATAAAGAATGATTAGAGTATTTTTTTAATATAAAAAATGATACCAACAATTTTTTATAAACCTAAAAGATGTTTTCAGTAATTTGTTTTTTGTTTTTTGAAGAGTGAGACGGTTGCAAGATGATCTTACCTTTATTTAGTTGGATGTTCGTGTAGTGATGATCCCTACCAATTTGGGAGGCGATTAGTGAAGCAAACACCACGATTGTAGACCTAGTAGAGGACATTGAGTTGATTTGTTAACATCTACTGAAACTTTATAAATCGATTTTGTATCTATTTTCCTAAACTCATTGCATATATGTTTATTTAAAATTAGCATATAACGGGTGTTCTTTAATTCATATATAATCACTTAGAAACAAGAAACTTTAAGAAGATGACTATTCATCCCCTTTAATTCTTAGATATATGTAGTAGGATTTTGCCTGAGCGTTGCAGCCGTATGGCTGATGTGTGATTTTTTAGGATTTCGATTTTAGCCGGTATTGGTTCGGTGCTTTATGACGTAAATTAAAAAATCAAAATATAATTATTGAAAAAATTGGATAAAAGAAAATAATTACGTATATTATAAAAGTTTTTAAGACAACTGTATTATCCTAACAAGATTAGTGATAACATGGGTGATATTTATGGTCGGTAATCACTTATTACTTAGATTTTAAGGGGGTTTCGTTTTATGAATGTGATTTGCATCAACTAGGGAAAGTTAATGGATAAATTGTCCCCACAAATTACCATCTTAGTTATTATTGAGCTACCAACCGGATGAGAAAGGGGAAGTGGTATTACTGCTCAATCACAATGAATGAACGACATTGAAAGTAAATGACAGGTTTGTTTTGTAACGTGTATATGCTTTAGCATTTGTATTATAAGCATCATGTGTTATACTTTATTATAAGGGCATTATTGGAATAAAATGGTTAATTTTATAAATTTAAGCATGACTTTTAATATGTGTGTGTTAATTCATATGTAAAATTATCATTCTATCATCATTTTATGTTTATCATAAAATATATATATATATATTAAAATTATTAAACTCACAAATATTAGTGTTATAGTTATTATAAATATAAAGATATATATAAGTTATATATTTAAATTTTTAAATAAAAAAATACTTAATTTAAATAGTTTTTATTTATAGAAATATAAATAGTAAATATCAATTTAAATATCAATTTATAGTATCATAAATAAAAAAAATCTCACGAAGTGAATTAAATCATATCATATTGATTTAAATAGTATTTGGTTAAAAAATATGATTAGTAACTATAAATCTAAATGTCAATTTATATTATTATGAATAAATAAAGTTTAATGAAATGAATTAAATAATATCATATTATTAAATAATATATTAGTAATGTGCATTAAATAATAAAATAATTTAAAAAATTAATTAGACATAGCCAAAAGTGGCATTATTGGATAAATTATTTGTACTCTATTGTTAAAATGATGTAAAGGTGTCTTACACTTTTGATTGAAATTACCATCTTATCATTCTAATATATATTATACACTACTATAGATATAGGTATGTTTAATGTGCTAAACTTTTATATAAAGCATTTGATTAGGACACATTTGTATTTTTATTTAAAATTTAAGACATTTAATATAAAATTTTAAATATAAAATATATGTGCTATATTAATAGTTTCTAATTTGCCCTTGTTAAATAAATTTATCCCAAATAATACATTATTTAATATACATTTATTTTAAGTATTATCTTAATTATAATATTATATATATATATATATATTAAAAAATATATATTTATTATTTATATTTTTAAAACTTAATACTATTTGATTTAAGTATTATTTTATTTAAACACTTAAATATATAATCATTAAATATTAATATAGTTATAGTAATAATAATACCCAATCTATCAACATTTAAGACAGGTTGGGAAAAAAGGTTCGATAACACACGTTGCATCACTATATAACAAATAAAAAAATTTATAAGCAGTGAACGTATAAGTTTTCTCAATATTACCATAATTATATATTCTTCTCCACGCTAATCAATAACCTACTTATGTGTTTTAAAATTTTTATATTTAAACCTCCAAGAAATTTTGAAACTAACTACAATATTTTCTCTATTTTTTTAATTAATACATGCTCATTTGTTTTTTTTGAATTTTATATTTAAGTCTTCAAGTTATGTTAAATTTACATATAATCAACTGAATTATTTTTTTTAAATTTTATATCTAAGCATTCAAGTTATGTTAAATTTACATTTAATCACTTGAACTTTTTTGAAGTTTAATATTAACCCTACGAGTTATGTCAAATTTTATTTTAATCAATTTACAATAAAGCTCGTTAATAATAATAACATCACCATTTACGCATTCACTATTTTTCTTCTTTTTTTAAGGTATTTATTTTTATAGTATTTTTTCTATTACACTTTTTATTAGCGTTTCGAACATATTTTTTTATGGTTAGTACTAACGTATAAAATCAGAATTAAGGGTTTGTTTGATATGGGGTAATGAAAAAGATGAATGAATAAAATGAATAAGAGAATGAAATGAATTATTACATTTTATTGTATTGTTTGGTTACCATTTAGGAATAAATAAATCATTAATTCTATTATTTGTTAGATATGAAAAATAAAGCAATGAATGTAAAAGTAGTTATGATGGTGATGGCGCGCGGTTGTGGTGGTGGCCCGAGGGTGGTTTCCAGTGGCGCCGGTGGCCGGCGGTTGGTGGCGCGGCTGGTGGCCAGTGGTGGGTAGCGCCGCAAATGGCAGGTAGTTGGCGGCGACGAAAGTGGCCGGTGGTTGCCGGTGACGAACGATTTTGGTGGTTGGTGGTGGTGGTTGTTGTGGTGAGTTAGTAAGTGAGTGTGTGGTGTTTGTGACTAATGATGGTAGAAGTAATGGAATGAAAAAAAAAAAGAAAGGGAGGTGGATTCAATAAATTTGAGGGGATGAAGATAAACGATTTATATCATACTTTTTATATATAACATAATATATTATTTAATCATTTTTATCATATTATACTATTGATAATAATATGATTTATGTAAAAATATATTTAATATATAAGTAAAAAAATATATAAAAAAACTTGTTTAGGCTCGCGAGCCAGCTCGAGCTCGAGTTTATTAAACAAGCCATTATGTGAGCTCGAGCCGGATTCGAGTTTTTTTTCGAGTTGATCCCGAGTAGTTAGCTAGCCGACTTGACTCATTTACACTCCTATAAGAGATCTACGTCTAGAAACTTACCTAGAAAAAATATCACAAACTCATGAGAAGAACTACTTGAAATATCTTTTATTTTAACGACAAATTTACATACTCCTACTTTTACATTACATCAAATTACATTATGTCTGGGTTTGAACTAATGACATCCCCTCTAAAAGACAAAGGTAGCGTTTGGTATGCAAGAATGAAGGGCGGAATGGAATGAACCATTGAGGGTGAATGAATAAAAACATGTTTGATTGGTGGAGGTAATGGAATGAACCATTACGTAGTTGATTCCATTCTCTCAAATTCATTCCATCCACTCCCCCTTTTTTTTTCATTCCATACCTTCTTCCATCATTAGTTACCAACACCACCCGACACAACAACCACCACTGACCACTAAGATCGCTCGTCACCAGCAACCACCACCGGCCACCACTACCCCGGGAAAACTATCACCGGACACCGCCACCGCCACCGCCACCGGAAACCACTAAAGGCCACCACCACCGGCCACGGCCGGCGTCGGAAACCACCTCCGAAGGCCACCGCCGCCGCCGGGAACCACCACCGCAAGAAACCACCTCCGAAGGCCACCACCGCCATCGCAAGAAACCACCTCCGAAGGCACCACCGACATCGCAAGAAACCACCTAAGGCCACCGCTGCCTCCGGAAACCACCTCTGGCCACCACCGTCGTCGGAAACCACCGCCAGCCAACACCGTCGCCAGAAACCGCCACCGTCGGCCACCACTGCTGCCGGAAACTGCCGCCGACGAAAACCACCGCCCGCCACCACCGCCATCGGAAACCACCGCCGGTCACCACCGCCGCCGGAAACCAGCACCGGCCACCACCTCCGCTCGCCATCACCATCATAACTACTTTTACACTTCATTGTTTTGTTTTTTATACCTAACAAATAAAACAAATATATGATTTATTTATTACTAAAGGGCAACCAAACAGATTAATGGAATGTAATGATTCATTTCATTCTCTTATCCATTCCATTCCCTTGTTCATTCCATTCATTCGTCTATTTCATTACCACATACCAAACATACCCAAAGTATCTACCAAGTGGGTTAGCGTCAAATTGACACTTGAAATATCTAATACTCAAGTGTAATATTACTTTTGTTTTTTATTGATTTTAAGTTTTTAACCACTTTAAATTTACTATTTTTTATATTTTTAAGTTTAAATAAGGTGTGATATGTTTACATTGATATGAACTAGGATGATTCTCCAGCGCGTTGCGCCGGGAATTTTCTGTTGAACTGTATGCTCATATACAGTCACTAAGCTAGTAAAATGTTTTATAAACGACCTAACAGTAGTATTGTGATATTACAATGATTCAAAAGTAGAAATTTCAACTCATTTTGAGTTCATGTCGAGCCGCTCTCAGCATAGAGAGCATCATAAATCGCAACTATAAATTCCATTTGCTTTGCAATGGAAAAATTCAAGAACATGAGTTTTCTTAGAAACCATATATCATACGAACCTTTTGTTTCTTCAAAATCATAATGTTTTAGTTATAGATAGAATGATAACATTCTTTAATTCTAAGACAAAAACATTATGACAAATTAACTTTTTAAACATTTAAATGAAAACAATTGCAATCTCTCTTTTTGTGTGTTTTTATCATGTAGCAAAGTGTTTGATGCCTACTTGAATTTTGATGAATTTATAATCGTGTGTAACTGCGTTTAATATCATTCCAAACAACCAACAGAACTACTGACATGAATATTTTAAGACTCACTGAATCAGTAGTGATGTCAAATGATTAAAGTTCTTCCGATGTAGGAGGTATTAGTGAACATGTCTTGCATTTGTGTCGGGGTGTGGATGTTGACGAAAGTTCTTTATATTCATTTCTAGTCTCCTTTGCCTACTTTCTAAAATCCAAAAAGGAACAATCTGTGCTCGTCCTTAGTCCATGAAATTCCTGCAGATCATCAATATTGACATGATTATTAGTTTAATCTATCAATTTTGATTCTAATTTACATTCAAAGTTGAGATACACTATTAGCTAAGAATTTGGCAAATAACAAAACCTAGGTCATGAAAAAAATCAATCAATCTTCATCCAGGTACACAAATCTTACCAAATGCTAGAAATTATATATGAACTTATCTTGCTTTTAGTTTTTGATATGTTTAGCAATCTCTTAATCAAACTCCTTGGCTATTGACTCATGACTACAACACTATTGAGGTTCAATATTACTATGATTTCTCTAAGAAAATAAAATAAACTCAAGCAGGTACTACCTTGCATCCAACAGAGGGATATCGGAAGGAATCAAGGTCACACTCACAAACCTTTACTCACAAACCTTGCAATAGGTTGGAATCTTCAATTGATAAACTTAAATTCATTATTCAATTTTATTCTACTTTAATTATACTAGTGGAGAACCCGCGCGATGCGACGGGCACAACAACTTAACTTGATAATTAACTTAGTAGTAAATATACCTACACAATGTCAGGGTTTTTTTATTTGTATTAGAACATTAAAGTTCAAGTAACATTTGAAGTTGACATAACTTTGGTGATCATTTTAATATTTTTACATACAAACTTATCCTTTAACCTATATCAAATAATAAGGCTTTTTTTATGTCCACAAGACCAACCTTATAAAAGCTTAACTTTTAGAAACCCAAATGTGATACAACTTAACTATTAAGAAAACATAATTATGTATAAGACCTCTGGTAAAAAAAATAAACAAAATTTGTATTTTACTCTTTAACTATGAGAAAATCGTTAGAATGAAAATGACACACTACTTTTCGCAGACAAAATCAATATTATATTTCCAACATTTATGTACTTGTTTGTATTTTAAAATCACTATTACAATTAAAGCATGCATCACCTAACTGTATTTTCAGTAAACCCTCCATGTAGAGGTCCGCTTCATGTAGCCTCAACTCCCATTTGTAAATAAATTCCTACACAACCAAATACAAGAAAATAAAAATTAATAATCTATACTAATGCAAGTGAATTTGAGGAGTTACTGCCCACATGTTTGTGTTAACAATTACCTTTATAACTCTTAATTTTCACTTTTGGCTTTTCTTTCTCACCATTATATCTACTATTAATCTTCCAAGAACGTGTAATTCTATTCATTATAAAACTTTTTTCCAGAGCACCCTCCATATTTGTTAATGGTCCTTTCAACCTACACATATATAAAAAACATGTCATGGTAAATATACATTTAAAAAACAGACGTTCAAGTATTTTCCTGTTTTCGTGCAACAAAGCAACCCTTTTACATATCAATTGTTCAAAATTTTAAAAATAATTACATTTTCATCTTCTCATTAGTATAATAATTACATCCACATTTGCAACAGAACCAATAGCATGTGATATTAAATTTATCCTTAGGACTTTATGAATAAAACCTGGCCTATAATTGATATAGTTTTCCAGCAAATGTTCAATAAAACTTATAAATATATAAACTATAGAAATGATCTATAATATTCTACGATTAACAAGATTGTTATATATATATATAGCTGTACTATAAAATGTGTTAAATCTGGATTACTTGTGTTGAGATAATATCGTTCAACAATTCATATGCATGTTACATGACATAAACATGTTCTCTACTTGTTGAAGCAAAACAAATAGAAATCAAGATCCTGGTCACTACAAGATAATCAAAGTAAAAAAAAGATTGCTTTAAGTTTAATATTTAGACCACACCACTTGCTCACATGAACATAGGTCTTATTACCTTCTTGAGACTGTCGGCCATACATTATTAGAGGATTAGACATGTTGGTGACATCATACACTTTTCTGATGATTTTCTGTTTTCCAGCAAGCTGAGCGAGTAGGTGTTTAACAAAGGACTCAACATCAAATGCTCCGCCAAGATATTTGTTTTCATAGTCATTAAATTAACACATAAATGATACCATTCAGAAAAAAACACAACTACTTTTACCTTGTCTTCTATTACAGGAGCACCAGAAGTAATCATGTGATGTCGTATAATTATAATCAGGATTGCAGTAGCTTCAGTACAATCCTGAACAAATGCATTTAGGAGTAGCTTGGTTTGTAAACAGAAGTGGTTAAAGATTCCTGCAGGTTCAAAGTAATCAGTGTTAAATTTATAACCATCGTATTTTGTATAAGAACTTGATTCAAATAGAGGTACTAAATGAATATTATCACAAAAAGAAGTGAAGTAATTGATTAAAATATCACTTTTCAAAATGATACATGTACACCCTTCTTGTTTTACTGTTGCGAACAAGGTGCAAGGTGGGTATCTTCTCCATTTGTCATTTTATAATACCTATATGGTTTTAATACAACATCAAAGAACAAACAAATAAGATGTTAATCACATGATGCATCAACATAGAAAAATAAGTTCAAAAGGACAAGGTTTATGGACTCTGATATATATAATCACATGATGCATCAACATAGAAAGCATAACAAAGATGCATCCAAAGATGTGTTAAAAAAAGAACATGATGTAATATTGGAGAGTCGTAATAGTAAACCTGCAAACAGAAGGAAAAAAGGGAAAAATTAATCATACTTTTTTTAAATAAACACCAAATTATATTCAGAAGTAAGTTGTTATAAACCACACTCGACCAAGTGGGTTTCGGTAGTATTTGAGAGGAACGACTGCTAGTAAGGATATAGACACACCACCGAAATGCCAAATCGTGATCGTTTGATCACCACTTGAAGGCCAATCGAGTTATAGCCAGGAAACAATGAAAGACTCATGTAGTATGAGACTTAACGTAAGTTTCTGTAATTTCTCTATGCCATTTCTTCATTCATTCAAGACCAAATACATAGAAACAAATAACCAGCTGGAAGTTCGCAAAGGCACTTAATTTGTAATTAAAACTACTGATCACGATGTGGAAAAGCACTTGAGTTGGATCAATAAGAAGGCTAATGCAATCAAACTAAGTCACTTAGATAATTTTGGTGCTGCATGCAAAGGCTTCCGAAGCTTAGCATGGAACTTCCGAAGGTTGTAGAGTTCTTCCGAAAACAAAGTGAAAGATCAACTTCCGAAGACAGAACTCTACTTCCGAAGACAGAACTCTACTTCCGAAGACAAATGCATACTTCTGAAGTTCAAGTCTTAGAAGAATAATTTGAAGACCACTTCCGAAGTATGATGAAAAGAAGAAGTCTCCAAGCCATGGAAGAAGCAGCCTCTTCCGAAGTATAAGTGGCTTCGGAAGTACTTACT
>BJCM01002412.1:0-23634 GCA_018326385.1 Flaveria bidentis | reverse complement strand
TAGTCGTACGAATGGACAGACCGACTGAGTCAATCGTGCGATTGAACGAGCGTTTGAGTTCAGTCGTACTATTAAAAGGGCGATTAGGACTGTTATGCGAATGGACAGACCGACTGAGTCAATCGTGCGATTGAACGAGCGTTTGAGTTCAGTCGTACGATTGAACTGGGCGATTGGAGTTCAGTCGTGCGATTGAGTAATCGTGCGACTGAGACTGCTGAAATCGAATTTTTCACACACTTTGACCTAAATACGCAATTTTTGACACCCTAGACGGCTGCAACTCGAAAAAGACTCAATTTTTAGAACATGCACACGTAGAAAACTGAATTTTGAGCAGAAAGACCGAATCTTTTCGCTTAAAAACGTTGATTTTTTCAAAAACAAGATTGAATCCACGAAGAATCAAGAGCCAAAGCTCTGAAACCACTCAAAACTCTTTCTTATGATACGAGAAACACACTTATACAATTTTAGAGATTTCATTATGAATGCTCTTATAAATCTATCAATCCATCTTAAGTGTTATGTTATTTTTCTTTTTCTTTGAACGACTAATTGAATTTATGACGGTTTTATAGCTCACTAGATTTCTTCACTACATAAGTACGAAATTTAAGACTATCATCAAGAAGAAAATTACATTAGATGAGAAATTCTTTTGACCCACTTGGACCCATTTATTTTTGTCAAAAGTGTGACTTAAACTCAAAACTTTCATCTAGTTTTATGAAGTCTTGAATATCTCATCATAACCATTTGATTTAAAGATCACTGGTAGGCCTGCAAACGAACTGAACGTTCAGCGAATAGTTCGTGAACTGTTCGGCGGGAAGTTCATTTGTGTTCGTTTGTTTTGTAAATGAACGAGCACGAACAAGAAAATTTCGTTCGTTTAGTTAAACGAACAAACATGAACACAAGCCGCGTTCATTCATTTATGTTCGTAAACGTTCGATAATGTGTTCGTTAATGTTCGTTCGTGAACGTTCGATAATGTGTTCGTTAAGGTGTTCGTTTATATTCTAATTTTTGTGTTAGTTATTTTTATGACTATTATATCAAGTATTTTTTTATATTTATGTTAAATACTTATTTATTTTTGATTGATTTTGTGTAATGTTTGTAATAAAAAATGAAAATTTTATTCTAAAATAAATATATAATAATTTGTATTCGTTTGTATCCATGAGCTTTTTTGTGTTCGTCATGTTCATGAACAGTTGTTTGTATTCGTTTGCTTTTGTTTGTGTTCATTTGTGTTCGGTTAGTGTTCGTAAACTGTTTATGAACAAGTTTATTTCTTAATGAACGAAGACGAACAAAACATTATACGTGTTCGTTTGGTTCATTTGCAGCCCTAATCACTTGTTATCATTTCACCACTTGAGAAAACAAGTTAACATTTCGACATTTTGGGTACCATCAAGCTATGTGCTCTGTTGCCATTAATTTAACAAAATTCTTTTTCATCACAGACACACACATTATTTATTGTATGCATACTTTATTTTAAAATTACTATACTTACAATTAGCAGGATGTGAACTCGTAATCATTTACTTGTTTAGTACACGTTTTACCACAATAATTTCATGTTTGGAGGCATTAAATTAACAAAACTTTAAAAAGTTTATAGCTTAATGATGTATGATGTGTATATAATAATACAACTATTTATAACATTAAAGCTTTGAGTCTTGAGGGTAGTTTTAAAAGTAGGCTTAAATTGATGTATGCATTTGTGGTCGCAAAAGAAATTAACAAATCAATATTTAATGTATTAAATTAGTAGTTTAGTTTTTATAATTAGTTATTTACAACACTATTTATTATTATTTTTTATACTATAAACTTATCTTTTTAGCCAACATAAATGTAAGTTGGAGCCGTTGACAACCCGTAAAAGCAAATTAGGTAGGGATTATATATCTGCCCAAAAGGCCAAAATATCTTCCATGTGTTATTTAGGAAATATAATTTTTGCTTTAACATTTTTCAGTTAATTTAATTCTAAAATCTGGTTATCATATTATTCCCAAAGATTTGTGGACTACTGTTACGATACTGAATTAATAAATTATTTAAGGTTCATACTATGTGATGTAAACAGTTGTGATGAAATTAAAATAATTTTGACTGACATAATGATATTTAATTTTTTATTTAGAGTATATAGTTTAATTTAAAAGACTTTAATATTAATTTGTTTTGAGTTATATATATATTATGTATATTTGTGTATATGTATGTACATATATAATGTATCTATTAGTATGCGATGTATTATTTGGTTTTATCATAATAATTTTGTATAATAACATTTATCATTCTTACAACGGCTATCTAACCATAGATTATATATAAGTAATAAACTCGTTTATAAGTCATAATCTAATCAAACTCAATGATTGAAACTCGTGATCAACAAAGTTCATTAGAGGAATTTCAAAATATGTTTGTGTTCACTTGTTTGCAAACTTTATTTAGTCACTCTCAACTAGTTCATGATCTAGTTCATGATCAGTTTGATTTGTTTAACCACAAAATTATATATTAGTTTTTGTTTGAAAAAACTGCCACCAAGTTATATTCTATGAAAGATAATGATAAAAAACAATGGTGTGTGCCTACGATTAAAAGTTAGAGGGTTTTCAGCGATAGATGATCCCGTTGAGAGTCCCTCGTTGAAGGTGGGTTGCGTAGGCGATACTTTGCCTAGTAACATGGCGTGGGTGATGAACTTGCTGATGGAATTTAACCACGGATAAGATCGTCGTCGGAGAGCCTCAATGATAGATTGCAAACATAATTTAACTAACAGTTAGTATTAGTTACGTATCAATGGCGTACTCTCACTATGGAGTTACTACATAATTTCAACAATGTTAAAGTTGTTAGCAATTTAATTTTTTTTTTAAATTAACTAAAAACATGATGTTGATTTGAGGTAATTGTAAATAACAAGTTGCTAATAATAAATAAATAGTGGACCGTAAACTAAAAGAATTAGTTTCTCTTTAGATTAAAATTTATACACAAAGTATGTTTCTAACTTTGAAAAACAAATGTTGTTTTAAAAAAAAATAAAGCTACCAAAAACTCATGATTTAGCACCTGGTCTTTAATTGTCGAATGATGCTAACTGTGAATTCACTGTTGATCAGCATATATTGAATGACTGTCGATCAGAATTTGCTAAACCATTACCGATCAACACTTAAAAGATGAGTTATTGATAGATTGTTGTTGATTAGCACTGAACTCCATGAGGTTCTTATCAACTGTTATACAAGACCACAGTGTTTGTACTGACGATTGTTGTATTCTACATTTTAAAGACAACATAGTACTGAAGCTGCATAACTCTGATATGCCGATTGTCTATCTTGTTGTACATTCTCATAGTATAAAATCATCGTACTTGTATAGTAGAGACAAACTTTGTTAAGCCACTTGTGTATCTGCTGAATATTACTCTTTATACTTAGTTTTGATTAATCAAATCAATACTTTGAAAGAACAACTTGTGTACTTATATTTACTCAAAGTATTTTTTTTTTGTTAGTAAGTTGTTAACTTAGATTTCGTATTTATTAACTTCTGATAAAATAGACTAATCTTCTTAATCCATAACCCCGATCCAACAACAAATCTAGCTAAATAACCAAAAGGTATCGAGGAGTGGCAGTCTTGACTGTTGTCGACACAACACTTCTTCCATAGTTCAAAGTCTTTCCTGGAGCTTCCGTTGCTCCACCTACACCTTTGCATCGACGTTGCTTTCATCTAGCTATGTGTCACGTACATATTGATCCATATCCATCACTACTCGTTTTTGTTGTAATGGAGTAATCTACAAAATGAAACAATGAGTAGTAGTTTGTTATAAGACGGTAATATAATGTAGATGGGGTTCCAACTTTCCACGAACACCTTAATTTGGGAAACCGACCTACATCCCTGACCTGATTTGAGATACATATGGTTTACTTTAATTTTGAGATTACCACATTCGTCAAACTAGCTATATCAGAACAAAGAGTTCGCGTAATATAGGTAAGATACATGGAGGGAGACGAAGAAAACCAAACGTGTTAGATGCATAATTGAAAACAGTTTTTAGTATTATGGTAACTTTTCGTGAAGTGGTAATCACATTTCTACATTTTCAAAATAAGTATATGATTTAGATTCGTTATCATATTTTTTTATTTTTGAAATAGTCTATTAGTTAGAGGCTTAGAGCTATAATTGTCATAAGCATAACATGATAAGTAACTAGTATGTGCTATTAAATGATCTTTAAGATAGTTGATAAATAATGAAATACTTTACTTTATTTTGGTATAAAATTTATTATAAAATGAGAAGCAAGTAGTGTGGATTGAATAATTGTAAAGGTGACCCTAACTAGTCGAGGCACGTTGTGGAAACTTACCCCATGTGGCCATAACAACTCATAATTGATAAAAGAAATTGTTCCATGTGATATTTGACTTAATTTAATATGAGCCATTTGTAAACATAAAAACAGTTATTATTGAAAAAGATAATATTTGAAAAAAGATAATAATTGAAAGAAAAAATTATATTTTCAGTTGACTATAAACAGTTGACATAACTTGGATCGGTTAAAGACTTTTCATCTCTCTCTCTCTTATATAGATTCAAGTAAACCTCTCAATACCAGACCAAAGTTATTCAAAAAGAGTTTGTTTGGAAACTGTTATTTAAATAGAAACTACGCCGGCGCGATGGGCGTGTCTTCTTATTTCGTTAGTCACGTTGTGACAATGATATTAACATGGTTAAGTAAATAAGAGAAAAGTATAAAGTTATGGCACCTCTGTTCTTAATATCGAAAATAGATAGAAAATAAAGTTAATATGACTTACGATACCAGAAAATACCCTTAACTGATTGCAATCTCGTTTTTAACAAAGTTTGTACTAGCAACTCAAGAAAAAAAAAACTAAACACAGGCAAATTTGTATTTTAAAATAAGAAGTTAGTGAACTAAAGTTATTAAAGAGAAAAAAATTAGTAATAGAAGTGATATGTTAAAAGCGTATATTATATATTGTACATGGTGTCAAGTTAGTAACATTAGAAAACTAAGGGTTAAGTTAAATTAAAAACTTTGTCAATTAAACTTGGGTTGGCACATAGTAAATCCCATTAAGATTCTTCTAAAATTTTCATAAAATAAAAAATAAAAGAATATTAAATGCATTTCCTCGCTGAGATTATCTTCATACACCGAGAGATGAATCATCGTTGGAGTGTCTAAAGATTAAAAAATATATTGTTCTATGACCATCTTAGACACATGTTTTAACAGGAAAGATCTAGAAAAAATACATATTCTATAATAGAATTTATTATGTACACTGAGTTTTTTTGGAATACTATTACTATTGATGATTTGAAGAAAAAGGATATCATATATGATTTCTGGAAGGATTTTTATAAAACTAATGTGCGGAGAACTAGATAGAATTGTGCCATCCATCTAATTCGTGACGCATGGCGAGAAAATTATTTAAAAGTTTACGAAGTTGCGGAGGCAAGTTGAAAAAAATGAGAGTAATTTTGAGTTACACAATTCAGGATTGCTTGAACGTTTTATAATGGGTGAAGAGTTTCTCGCCTCAGCTTCTAAATGGGTTACACGCCTCAGCTTCAATTGAATGATCTCTCAAACAACATATGACTACACTCGACAAAATCAATACGTATCAACCGACCACCATGGTCAGCACCATCTTTCAAAGGTGATCGCGATACCACTACGTTTGTCACACCACTTTCTTTACCACCGGAAGCGCAACCATTACATACAAGTTAATACTTAAAACCATTTAAATTCTATTAAAAATATGAATTAAAATATAAAAGCTTCAAATATATGAATTGCTTTTACGATAAATGACGAGTTTTAGAACTTCAATTAAATATATTGATTCTTGTTAAAACAAAGAAGTAAGGGTTGTCCCAAACTAACCTCAGAATTTTTGAGATTAGGTTATTTTTTTAGTGTTGAAGTGGTTTATAGGTTTGTTTTTTGGTTGTTTTGGTTTTAAGATTTCAACTATCTCAAATACCAAAAGTGGTGATGTTGCAAGAGGTCCCAAACAAGCTGATGACAAGATTTATAAAGTGTGTTATGCTAGTTTAGATGACGAAAGTTATAAAAAAAATAAACCTTTGTTTATTAAACTAGCATATAGTTTTTTTTTGTCGTACGCTAGTTGAGATAGCAGAAGACAAAGGTTATAGAAGTGTGAATATTCTTTATCAAGAATTATATCTATCAGGTTTTATAGATGATTAACTAAATAGTTAACTAGATTGTTGTGTATCAACTCACATATCTTTTAATAAAATTTAATATATACTAATTATCAACTTTTGTATTCTTTAAGTTTTCTACATTATGTTTTAGTAAGTTTACCAAATATTTGCTTTCTTCCTTTTCAATTTTTAACTTTTTACTTTTAACCACAACTTTTATATATTTTATTAAACTTAACCTCAATAATTATTCCCTTATACTTTTCATTTTTACATATTTTCTTTTTTAAGTTACGGTCTAAATTTCACAAGTTACACTACACAACAAATGTGTGTTGCTCAATGTTTTCGCATCTATTTTTTTTCGTTTAACTGCCCCGATGCAACATGTGGGTCTTAAATCGACTTAGTTATTACTCCAGTTAACCATTTAAGGTTTTCAGGTATGGTTTCGTCTTGGCTTCCGGTGTCATGATGGTTAACCCTTTGAGGTTTTCCGATCGACGATTGTTTTTGGTATTGTCTCTGGATGAACTTTCGCTGAGTTTTTCCGGTGTTTATGAACGCTATTGGTGTTTGTGGCGTCAGTGCTATTTGATGCATTTTACGTCCGGTCACAACGCGAGGACTTATTACTAGTTTAAACTATTATTCTATCATGAAACTAAAATCTTTAACCACGTAAAACACAATATTTTTATTACGCACTATGATACCATAATAATATATGCCATTTGGTAAATAACTATAATTTTATTTGTTATCATAAAGTCTAAATAGTAAGAAATGAATCCCATCGAGATAACGTGAGTTTGGAGGTTTTCGTGAAGTGGAAGGGATGTTAAAGAAAAGTGTTATTTAGTGACACGTAGCCATCCAGAGAGTGTGGCCTTTGCGTGTGCCACATGATGTTCGGTTTCTTTACTTTATTGTCTTTCTTTACCCTTAGGGAACACATAGCAACATTAAAAAGTGAAAGGTCATATGTATGTTAATTAATATTAGAAGAAGTGTTTAAGTGGTGTTGGACTTTTCTATGATGATGTCATCCATTCATCCAAGGAAAATTCGACACTTATCTCATTGTTATACTATTATACTTATTTGCCATTTGTATTAATGTATTCACGTTAGGTTTTTATCTTGGGTAAATTACGAAACTAATCATTTGATCAAATAGAATTACTAATATAAACGGTCATAAATGAAGTTTATTAAATAAAACAACCAATTCTATCGCTTCACGTGTCCATCCCTCAGCTGACGTGGCAATTGATTATGGGAATCCCTCGCCCACGTGTACATCTCTCGCTGACTCAGCTAGGAATTATGAGAATCGCTTGCCCAAATTACAAAAATGCCCCCCTCGCCCATGATTTAACACACACACACACACACACACATATATATATATATATATATATATATATATATATATATGTTTTTAACCAAAAACAATCCGTATTTTTAATTATTTATTGTTTTTAAATATATAAAAATTTAATTTAATTTAATTTTCACCTATATAATACAATGTTTACCTTATCAAAGTTATCAAATCTTACATTTTTCTCAACCTTCTTGTTATTTTCTTTTTAAATTATCTCAAATTAGAAAATGTTAGTTAATACCATACAATATAGTGGTGGTAAATGTCATTTTGTAACTGGTGTTGAAGAGTATCTATCATTAAAATGTAAATGTGTGGTAAATGACATTGGTAGATACTTTTTAACACCGTTTATAAAATGTTATTTACTACCACTGTATAATATGATATTAACTAGCATTTCTTGATTGGAGAAAACTTTAAGAAAAATGTAACAACAAGGTTGAGAAGAATGTAAGATTTGATAACTTTGTTAAGGGTAAACATTGTATAGGTGAAAATAAAATTAAACTAAATTTTTAAGTATTTAAAAAACAATAATTAATTAAAAATACGGTTTTTTTGTAAAAAAAACATATATATATATAAATAATGGGCAAGGGGGCATTTTCGTAATTTTGCGCTAGGGATTCCCATGCTCCCTCGCTAACACGCTCTTTTGGGCGAGAGATTTCCATGATCTCTCATCACGTCAGCGAGGGATGGACAAGTGGAACGATAAGATTGATTGTTTTGTTTAATAAACTTTATTTTTAACCGGTTATTTTAATAATTTGATTTGGTCAAATGATCATTTTCGTAATTTCCCCTTTTATCTTTATTTCTATAATTACATCAATTAAAAAGTAAATTGTTGTTTTTCTTTCTGTGGTTTGGTCGCCTCTGTCATTTTCATCCAAATAATTTTTTTATGCATTTGTCTCCTCAAGGTATAAAAAACATTGCTAGTTTCATCCAAAATCTTAGCTTCAATTTTGAAAATGTTAAATATTCATCGTTAAAAGGGTACTTACGTTAATTTTTATATAAAACCAAAATCCTAATTTATGTTACGTGTTGTAAATAAAATTTTTTACCACGGAATTCATGTTTTTGGATGAAAATAGCAACTTTTTCAAACTTTGAGGAGTCAAATATAAGAAAAAACTCTTTTAGATAAAAATGACAAATATGACCAAACAACATAAAGAAATACTGCAATACACTCTTAATTAAATAATATTTTTATATTATTGACTATTAATTTTTCTCTTCTTTACTCACAACTATTTTAAAAAAATAAAAAAAAATAAATAGGAGTAATCGTGTTTCTTTAAATTTACAGATAAATAGTAATATTTTATCTTTTCTTGACTCCTAACCACTAACAAACATTCCATATAATTTAAATATTTCACTCATAAAAATTTAGAAAATCTACTGTGAATGCTTTTAAAGAGATTTTGGTCATTGGTATATATACTAGCCAGGTTAATAGTATGCCACTAACGTTTATTTGTCATATAATGTTGTACGACTCAGATGGGTATTAGTGACGCTAATTTTTATGTGCGTCTAGTGCATACGTATCGTATAGGCGTAGAGCGGGAAGGATGTAAAAGGTTGTTGCTTTTTTAGTCAGGATGTGACTATATGAGTGGTATAACACTATACTACTCATATTGAAGGTGTAAGTTTAGCGTAGGTGGTGTACTAATATTATCACCACGTAGGAAGTTCATACTTATGCATCAAAGTCATCCAATAAAACGTGTTATGGCATCACATATCGTCATGAGGCGCAAATCAATAAATAAAAAATTAGTCACGTCATCTCTTTTGTTCCATGTGGCATACAACATTAGAATCAACTTAATGGTCAAGAACAGTTTCTACGAGAAACATAGTATTAGAGCACGTTAGAATTGAATAACTTAATCAATGTTTCCATACTAAAGTAATTAAATTTTAATTTTCTAGCGGATGGCACATGCGTATCGTATGGGACAGAAATTGACTGATATGACAAATCATAACTTTGTTAGCCAGAAAGTGACCATACGTCTATACAAGTCGTATAGCCCGACAAAGTCGTCCAATGAAAATGTGTCATGGCATCATATATCATCTGGAGCGCACATTATTAATAAACATAACAACATCATCTCATTTGCGCCATGCAATGCACAAACATTATAGTTTTGTGTAATAGAGGGCAAACCAATCAAATTATCTTCCATGAACATTTTTGTATATAACATAATAATAATAATAATAATATAAAAATAAACATACATGATGATTAGTCATAGTTATAGTACCAAATGAATCTAGATAAACTTTTGTCGATAAAAAGAATCAACGTAATGGTTATGTATTAAGTTTCTGATATAAACTTAGTTAATACTAAATAGCCTGTTAATATTAAACTAGTGAAAATGTTCGCGCGTTACGTCTGTACGGCTGTTGCATAATTTTTTAGGAATTCGATTTAATTAGTATTGGCTCGGTGCGTTACGAGGCATTAAAAAATCAAAATATAATTATTTGATAAAGTGAATGAAAGAAAACAATTACGTATATTATAAAAATATTTAAGATAACTATATTATTCCAACAATATTAGTGAAAACATTGGTGGTATTTTTGATCAAAAATCACTTACTACCTAGATTTTAGGGGGCAATTTCGTTTTATGAATGTATGTTAGAATTTTATGATTATCAGATGTACATTTCGATGGTGATTTACATAGAATTGAGAAAGTTAACCGAGAAATTGTCAACACAAATTACCATCTTTATTGTATTGAGTTGTTAACAACCAACAAAGGAAAATGGGAAGATGGATCGTAATGAATGAACGACATTGAAAGTAAATGGTGGTTTTGTGTTGGCTACGTGTATATATTTTAGCATTTGTATTATAATTATCATAGACTATACTTTATTATAAGGATATTAATGGAAAAAAATGATGGAAGTTTTCAAATTTAAGCATGACTTTCATATATGTGTAAAATTATCATTTTATTCTCATTTTACTTTTATTAGATAAGATATAGATAAATACCATAATTATTATAAATATAAAGATATATATATATATAGATATATATATACTTAAATATTAAATAAAATAATACTTAATTTAAATAGTATTTAGTTATAAAAATATAATTTGTAAATATAAATTTAAATATTAATTTATAGTATCATAAATAAAAATAAATTTAATGAAGTAAATTAAAAATGTTTTGAACGGCAAGTAAATTAAATAATATCACATATTACATAATGTATTAATAATTTGTATTAAATAATATAATAATTAGAAGAAGTTAATTAAATGGGGCAAATTATAATATTGTATAAATTATTTGTACTTTATGCTTAAATATTATATATTTGTATTACACTTTGAATAAAATTATCATTTTATATTTTAATATGTATTATATAGTAGTATAAATATTGATAATTTGATTAGTAATGCAAACTTAGTATATGGAGAAGTCAAACGCTCTTGAAATGTTAATTTCTGAGCGGAAGATAAAAAATTAATGTTGACAGCAAGATCAATTGATGCACACCAGTTAAAAATGAAGATTTACTTTCCTACTTGTAAAGATTAGAGTTTGAGATTATAAAATGTAAAAATGTCATTTATGTTGCAGAATGATATCATGTTTTTTAAAAATGAAGATTTATGTTGCAGAATGATATCATGTCTTTTAAAAGCCATAAAAGTAATCACAACTTTATAAGTTTATAAGACAAAAACAGTTTCAAGGGGCTAAGGTCTATTTATCTTGCTAACGATAGTTCATTGTAATTTTTAATAATGAATGATAAAAGCGATAACTAATAATCACTACTTGTATTCTTATGTGTTTTTTTATTTTTATTTTGTTATCAGAATCACAAACTCGCATCACTACATACAAAATAAGTTTCATGGTTAATATAGAAGTTGTGTTCACTCCAAGAATGAAGATCTAATCATGAAACAATCGATCTCACTTGACTATAGATGTAAAAACATGGTGACAGTTTTATAAAAAGATTTAATATTTCAATTGTAAAAGATTCTCTACTTCGAATTTGTTTACACTTTAAAGTTATACAAAGTCAAATTAAATGATTTGATTACAAGTACTATAAAAAAAAGAAAGAAATAAATAGCAGGATGCTTCAGGTGCCATAATAACTATATATTTTTCTAAAAAATGATTTTATTTAATTTTATTTAAGAAAAAGACACAATAAAGACTAAAGAGGGTCATAATGTCACATGGCCAAAGTCTCCAAAGAAATGGGCCATAAAAACAGAAGAATCCTTGAGCCCAATAGTGGACCACCAAATTAATGGGACGACAAGTGGTCACTACACGCCTATGATAACGAATTTATATAATATTTTTTAATTATTATTTAAGAACAATAAATACACATACACATCTTATTTTAGTTAAAAATAAGGCTGACAATTGCCGACTTGTTTATAACACGACTAAACCTGTTAATAAAAAATATTTTTTAATTTTTTTAATTTTTAAAAATAACTATAATTAAGAGGTTAGGCTTTATTATTTTACATTTTTGGTTCATAAAAATATTAAAAAAATTATAGACATAATATATAGGTAGTTAAACAAGCCTTTTGCATGTTTAATACTCAACTACGCGCCTCATCCATAACATGTTAAACACTATAAGACGTGTTTTGCTAGCCCTACTTAAAAATTTACACAAATAATTACTATGCATTTAATCTCATAAGGATAAATACCACTATATACACATCTTGTGAAATAGTTGCAACATAGTTTTCCTTAACTTTTACTAGACTTAAAATTTTTTTATTAATGATAATAATTTCTCTTGTTCTTTATTAATTATAAAAATTGAAATGTCAATGGTACGTTTTGGTCATTCTTCACTACGAAATTGCAAGTGGAAATCAAGTATTAAGATCTGTCATATTAAATTTGAATTAAACTAGAGATGTAAGTTGTTTAACGTAGATGATAATACCCTTGTATTGAACTTGGCCCAAGAAGTTTGTGTTCACCTTAGTTCTACCGACAAGTGTTAACCTTAATCATCTTTCACTAAGAGGAATTTAACAATTTCACTCCATAGATTTATCACCATATTTGTTCCTCTATGACTCTATTCCTCATACATATTATGCATGTGACAGAACATAAATTATAATGACAATAAAAGGAAAGAAAAAAACATTCACTATTTTAATTTTAATTATTTATAACATTAAAATGTTATAAATATGATGGTAATTGTTTCTCACTCATTTCTTTAAAAATTAAAAATAAATCAATGAATAAATATATTAGTTTTGTTGTTCATTTATGTATATAAGCTACACATGTATAGATAAACAAAAAAGTTAAAATCAACACATCAATTACATGAATACATGATATTAGATGCACAATTTACTGGCGATAATTAGATATTTCGTATGAGAATCATGAATCTTAAGTCTTACGGGTAATAAGTAATGCTATTACGAGGGCTATTAAAGAGTGCTTGAACGAAATAGGAAGCATTCACAATCCATCCCCCATCCTAATCCTTATAATTACATTAAACGTTACTATTTTTTGTCTCTATTTTTTTATTAAATAATATTTTTTTCATATCTTTATCATTATTTTTCTCTCTTATCCACTCACAACAACTTTCAAAAATATTGAAAAATTTATAGGGGTTGTATCTTGTTTTCCCAAATATAAAGAAACACGATATAATCCCTATAAATTTTGTATCTCGTTCACTCACAACCATCCCCGTATCCTCATAATATATGTCTACAGGGCACCCACTCACATGATTATTAGTCATAGTTATAGTAGCAAATGAATCCAAATGAATTTTTGTCGATACAAAAGAATCAACGTAATGGTCATGTATTAAGTTTATGATAAAAACTTAGTTAATACTAAGGAGCCTGTAATATTAAACTAGTAGAAATGTTTGCGCGCTGTGCCCGTATGGTTGTTGCGCAATTTTTTAGGAATTTGATTTTAATTAGTATCGTCTCGGTGTGTTATGACGTATATTAAAAAATTAAAATATAATTATTGAAAATTTTGAATGAAAAAAAAACAATTACGTATATTACAAAAATCTTTAATACAACTATATTATCCCAACAAGATTAGTGAAAACATGGGTGATATTTATGGTCAGAAATCACTTATTACTTAAATTTTAGGGGACGGTTTTATTTCATGAATGTAGGTTAGAGTTTTATAATAATCAGAGGCAACTTTCGATGGTGATTTGTATAAACCGGAGAAAGTTAATGGAGAAATTGTCACCACATATTACTGTATTGATTGTTTTTGAGCTATAACCGGCAAGAGAAATGGAACGAGGGATTAGTACTCGATCGCAATGAATGAATGACATTGAAAGTAAATAATCGCTTTATTTGCCACGTGTATATGCTTTAGCATTTGTATTATAAGTATCATATGTTATACTTTATTGTAATGACATAAATGGAATAAAGTGGTTAATTTTTTCATATTTAAGCATAACTTTCATATGGTTGTCTTAATCCATATTTAAAATTATCATTCTATTATCATTTCACTTTTATTATATAAGATATAGATATGTATAAAAGTTATTAAACTCACAATATGCTCTTAGAAAAATATTAAAATTATATTATTATAAATATGAAGATATATATAAGTTATATACTTAAATTTTTAAAAATAATACTTAATTCAAATAGTATTTAGTTATAAAAATATAATTAGTAAATATAAATTTAAATATGAATTTATAGTATCATAAATAAATTAAAATTTAATAAAGTGAATTAAATAATATCACATTATTAAATAATGTATTAATAATGTGTATTAAATAATACAATAATTAGAAGAAGTTAATTAAACGGGGACAAAAGAGAAACTATTGCATAAAGCACTTGTACTCTACGATTAAAATGTTGTATGGATGTCTTACACTTTGAATGAAATTACCATCTTATTCTTTTAATATGTATTAGAGTAAACTTCGTTTTTGCTTTCTGTGATTTGGGCCAAATAACGTTTTTCTTCCAAATATTTCAAAATCTTGATTTTGCTCCTTGTGGCTTGTAATTCGTTTCAATCAACTCCAACACATTAACACCGTTAAGTTTTTCTGTTAACTTTAAAGACATTTTAGTCAATTTAGTAATAAGGACTATTTCCACAATTTATACAAACTTGTTTATTAATTCAAAGGACGAGTACCGGACACCATCACTGACGCTGCCACCGACCACCATCACTGCCCCTCTTCCATCTTTATCTTGAGATCAAGAACCCACCCCACCCCCATCATATCTCCCTACTACCAGGAACCACCTTATACAACCACCACGCACAAACACAAGCACAAGCACAAGCACAAGCACAAGCACAAGCACCACCACGAACATCATCGTAATCTTACACCATCACTACCCCATCGTTCCCCCATCACAGCTCACCGCCGCTTTCGTTCTCCCACCCAACTAACTTCCCCCATTTCCTTTTTTTATCAGGATAGCATCTCAAAATCACAGCTCGAGCTCTCTACCTCCTTTTGATTGTGGAGATCTGTCGAGGGTGTTGCAGGGTGGCAAGTGGTGAACGGTGGTGGCGGTGTGGGGGTTCATGATAGTCATTTGTCGAAGTTGATAAGGGGTGGAAGGTGGTGTGGGACAAAGATGATGATGGTGATCAATCAAAAGTGTTGTGGCTGGCAGGTGGTGGACGGTGGCAGTGGTGGATGGCGGATGATGGCGGTGGTGTGGGGTAGATAGTGCCATCAGGTGAAAATGGACACAATGGATTGATAGGGTTTTAATTATTTTCATTAAATATTATGATAAAATTACATTATTGGTCCATTAAATTTAAGAAGTTTAAATAAATGACATAATTAGTCCTTATCAGTAAATTGACTAAAATGCCCTTAAAGTTAACAGAAAAAACTAACGGAGTTAGTGGGTTGGAGTTGATTGAAACGAATTGCAAACCACAAAGAGTAAAATCAAAATTTTGAAATTTCTAGATGAAAAACGTTATTTGGCCCAATCCACAAGGAGCAAAAGTGAAGTTTACTCTATGTATTATATAGTAGTATAGATATAAATAATTTGGTTAGTAATGATGAGAAGTCAAACGCTCTTGAAATGTTAATTTATGAGCCGAAGATCAAGTTAATGTTGAGACCAAGATCAATTGATGCTTATCATTTAACAATGAAGATTTACTTTCCTACTATGTAAGATTAGAGTTTGAGATTATAGAATTTATCAACATCATTCTTCATGTTGCATAATGATATCTTCTAAAAACCCTAAAAATCTCACAACTTTATAAGTTTACAAGACAAGAGTTTCAAGGGGTTAAGGTCTATTTATATCACCTATCATCTCTTATTGTAATTTTTGATAACAAATGATAAAGAGATAAGTAATGGTTACTTCTTGCATTCTTATGTGTTTTTCGTTCTTATTCTGTTATCAAAATCACAAACTCCCATCTCTATGTACAAAATAAGTTTCAAGTTTTATATAGAAGTTGTGCACGCTCCAACAATGGAGATCGAATCTTGGAACTATCGATCTCACTTGACTATGGATGTAAAACGTGATAACAGCTTTATAAAAAAAATTAGTATTTCAGTTAAAGTTTTTCTACTTCGAAATCGAATTTGTTTACACTTTACAGCTATACAAAATCAAATTAAATGATTTAATTATAAGTCCTAATTAAAAAAACGAAGAAATAAGTAGTACGATGCTTCAAGAGTTCAGGTGCCATAATAATTATATATTTTCCAAAAATTGATTTTATTAAGGAAAATAAACAATAAAGAGGGTGACAATGTCACATGGCCCCAGTCTCCAAAGAAATGTGCCATAAAAATAGAAGAATCCTTGAGCCTGGACCGGACCGGATGTCTTACTAGTTTAATGGTCAAACCGGATGTCTTACTAATTTGATGGTCGGACCGGTCGGACCGGTTGAACCGGATTTAACTATATTTTAATTATATTTATATATATAATTAAATATAAGTAATTTATATATGATTTATATATATTTTATAGTTATATATAAAACTTAACTATATTTGTATATCCGACGTACTAATTTATGGTTTCACACCCCATTTTTACCCATTAAAAAGAAAAAAAGAAAGAAAAACCAAAAACGGTCCGAACCGGTCCGGTTTCCCGGTTCGACCACTAAAAACCGAATCACACCAGACCGGACCGGACATGGCACCGATTTCCGGTCAAACCGATCGGACCGGCCGGTCCGATCCGGTCCAAAAAGCAATGGTAATGGGTAATGCTATTTGGAGGGCTATTGAAGAATGTTTGAATGAAAGAGGGATATAAAATGTATGATATGTTGTCAAATGATGTTGCAGGTGGGTTATTAAGGGTTATGTTACCTAATTTATTAGGTAATATATTTATCTCCATATTAGGTGTTTGACTCGTATCTTAAAACTAGAGTGAAAACGTATTATAAAAAAACCAAAATCTAAAGCAGTTAGATCCTTAAGACAATCAACCGATGCTAGGCTCGAAAAGCTTAAAACAAAAAGTTATAAAATATTGAATAAAACCTTTCTTATCTCATTTTATCTTCACTAGATGGAATGACATATATGACATGTTAAGAAGGGGCGTTAAACAGTAAATAAGTCTTTTGAACTCTTTGATCATGAATACATGAATTACCGTATGATTATTTATTAAAAAAAACTATGGGTCATACCGATTGGGTGTATGCAACTAAGAAGGTCAAGTTACTACTCGTCCTCTAAACAAAAACTTGTATAGATTGATTTCAGTTTCAACAGATGTTACCATATTAGTTCTTTTATTAGGTTAATGAATATTAATGATAACTTAGATTATGTAATGAAGATGATCAACTCTTTGATTTTATAGAGATGATATCAATGATGAAAAATAAGCATGATAAATATTTTGAAGACAAAGCTAGGAAAACATGTTATTTGAGCTTGCGATTATATTGGATCCTCATACAAAACTTCAAATTATACAGTTTTCTTGTGATACGAAGACATGAAAATGGCAAGCGAAGAACTTAAAGAGGTGGTAGAGAAACGGCTATTAGATGGCGTATATGTTTTGAAATATCAAAGGAGAGTTCGGTTAAGAATGGTTTATTTCATAAATTGTTTGAATTGGTTATCATATGGTTTTGATAGAATTCGTTTTGTTTTAAAATCAAATATAATAAGTTGGTTTTTTATATTTGAAAAGTCGAACTTGAAGTATGCTGTTTAATAACTAAAAAGTAAAATATATTTTGTTGAATCCTTGTTGTAACGATGCCAAACAAAACCTAAAACCTAATTTTAATAATTATGAAACCAAACCAAGTACTTTTTTAAAATATATTTTGAAAACACCTAACAGAATGCAATTAGGTTTTTGGTTTTGTGTATCTTGTCATTATCTCAACCTTAATTAACAAACGTTAGGAAAACAATAACGGAAGTTAATCTTGATGACCGAATCCAATGCTTATTTATATGTATAAACAGAAAATATTTTTTTAATATATAATGTTAAATGAGTATTGTTATATATGTATTATAAAAAAGAATATTTTAAGATGTCACTTGATATAATTCTAGATCATTTAATTTTAATTTTCTTGCTTCTTTATCATATTAAATAATTACTTTAAATAATAATATTATTATTTAATTTCTTTTAAGATTAAAAATTGTTTTCCAACAAATTAAGAAAGAAATGCTTTATAAATGTAACATCTAAATAAACAAAATTTTAAAAATAAGAAAATTTTCTAAAACAACAAACATGTTTAAAAATATGAAGTATCTTAAAATGGTTTTTTTAAATGACTTTTTTATAAAACAAATAACTAAAATTAAGAGTTATAATAAGAAATTTTTTAATATTGATATTTTCTTAAAACGATTTGTTTTGTAATAAAATGTTTATTAAAAATGCAATTAGGGTTTAAAAACAAAAAGTTTAAAATAATGATATCATTGTTTTATTACTTATATTATTACTCATATGCAATTTCAATCATATCGTTTTATAATTATTACATTTTCATTACTAATTATTTCATATTTTATTTATTCAACCCGTGTAATACACAGGGAACTAACCTAGTTGTAACATAAATCGAAGATAAAGTAATTAGATTATATGTCCACAATTGTAGATTATTAGTAATTAATATTTGTCTTTTTAGTAGATAATTTGATTCCTTCACAATATAATTTAAAATTTCCAAAGATAGTTGAAGTGATTCCAAGAAGGATGAAAAAATCGTTTGGAATAGAATATCAACAATTAAGAAGGATACAATATTATACTTATCAATGTTCTGATGGTTGATAGGTTTTTCATAATTTTTATCACATAGACTCCTAAAATATTATGAAGTTTTATTAATCATACATCAACTAAAAACAGTTATTCGATGACTATTAATAAGTGCAATCCATTTCTTAACGCATTGGGAGTTTATAATGTAAGTACAATCATCAGTCATATGAGTAGTTGATCCTCTCATTATAAACCTACACAAACAACTATCAAACTTATAAGTTGAAATACAGTTGATATTGTTTCAGTTACTTACATGTCTAGACCACTACAATGATTAACCAACCTCACACACACTTTCTACGAGTACAAATGAGTTTGTTTTAATTATAATAAATAAACTAAATGAACTTTAATCCTAAAATAGCAAATACTATACCTGAACATCAATAAAAAGAATAAAATAAAATAAAAATACCGACTTTAAAATAGATTTGCTAGTCCCAAAAATTTGTATTCACATATTGTATGACATGAGAAGAAGATTTCAAGAATATCACAGTTAATGTGTCGCATCATATGCAGTTTGTCATCTTATCATAATCGAAGAGACATTGATAATGATACATGGGTATAAAGCAAACACACAATACAATGACACGTATTACATATACCTTTTAGTAAATTACATAAAGAACCTTTATCTATTTATTTAATTTCATTCTTTATCATTTAGTTTTACTAATTACATTAACAACCTTTATATATATATATATATATGATTTGTTTCATCTTTAGTCTTTAGTCTAATGGTCGTTAGTTTACGTTGTCAAGTTCGGTAACATGATAATCATATGAGGGTATATGTGTAAAAAATATACAGGTGACAGAATTCAAAAAAATCGATGTTTTTAATAAAACATAATTGGTACGATGTTAATACCAACAACTAATACCTTAAACAAAAACCGGTTGTATCGTATAATTTACATGTCATTAATAAACTTAATTTCTTGTTTAAAAAAATATATAATAAACTTAGTGCATAAAAGTTGGATTGCATGTCACATGAAAAATTCTGATGTTTTACGTAATCATATGATTATTAAAATCATATGATACAATAAATATTTATTAAACTAGCATTCTAATTTGATAAAAAGTATTTAAATAACTTCTCGTGCCTTGCATTTTAAATATTATATATTATGTTTTTATTGATACTTAAACAATAAGTTTTTATATAACTAAATTAATTAAATAATTATGATAAGAACATATAAAATTTGTTTGAGATTTATTCGTCAGTCTCAATATTTCACTAATCATATTTTCTAAATAAATTCACGTTGCTTGCATTCAAAATTTCTACGTATTACCTTTATTAGTATTGATATTAAAATCAAATGAATTCTTTATTAGTATTGATATTAAAATCAAATGAATTCTTTTATAGAACTAGCTTTAAAAAATGATGATAAAAATATATAGAACTTGTTCGAGGCTTTACTCATCGCCGTGTCTACCTCTGTCACCGAACTTGCCAACTCCACCGCCATCACCACCCATTTTAACACATTCAAATCCCCATCACTATTAATAATAGAGTAATAATAATAAAATAAAATGTTTTAATTGGTCATTTTAACACATTCAAATCCTAACACGTTTTAAAACTTTGTAAATTATCAGTTTAACCCGCTTAGATTTCTAAAATATAGAGTTTACCTGTTGTTGTGAGTCGGGTCAAATATAAAACAATTACGTGCATATTTTTATATACGCTTACAGTTGATTTATGTTTCCACGTTGTCTATGTTTTAACATAAGTTTGTTCTAAAATGAGTGGGTTCAAGTTTAAAACGCTTTATTCGATGGTATAAAATGTCGGTTTGATTGTTAATCAATACGTTATCACATCACGTACAAATACTACCGCAACGTATAGTTTTCGCATTTTGATATTTTGGTTTATGATAAAATCCCCTCGCAACACGCAGATCGGGTAAACCTAGGTATGTTAAAATTCATTTAACATAGCAATCACATTTATTTCACAAGATATATTTGTATGGAGTTTTTTCTCAAATGGGTGTGGGTAGAAAATTTATTTACCAAAATGGCTGATTTGAAATTTATTTACCAAAATAGGTATTTTAAACTTTTATTTCTCTTACTTCAAATTTAATTGAAGAAAAAAGTTTGTATTTGAAATTACTTTTTAAAAAGATGATGTAAAAAGTCTCTAAAATTAAAAAATAATATATTTTGTTGGAGTGTGATATTTTATGCAATGTTTTATAATTATTTTATAAACCTTTTCTTTTAACGTTTTGTCAAAACTAAACAATATTATTTTGTTTTATAGAAAAGGTTGTTATTTTAGTGAAAAAATTAAAACGACACTAATGGAATTTTTTATATTTAAATAATACTTTAGCATGGTTTTTTAATTTTTTAAAAATATTGATATTATTTTGTTTCTATATGATTTTATTTGTTCTATAGAATATGTAATTATTTTAGAAGGCATCTATTTTATATTCTTTTATGCTTTTAATAAAAACGTGAATAATAAATATATATTCAACGTACTAACAAACATTTCAGGTTCACTCATGGTTTAAGTTAAACCATCAAATTAAATCAAATCGTGAAACACCCTCCAACATTTATTTTTTGAAATCAACTAACCTATTTTATATCTTTTAATAAACCATTCTCCAGATTAAAATGTTTTTAAACGAAATAAAAGAAAGCATATACGAAGAACAAAAATGTTTAAAAAACTTAATTTGTATATTCTACTAAAATGTTTTCCTTATATATACCTCTTAAATTAAGTAAAAACATTTCAAAAAACATATATGAAAAACTGTGTAAAAAATTAAATACAAAATACATTACAAAAAATGTTTTAAAATGAAAGGAAAAAATAATATATGAAGGAACAAAAACGTTTTTAATTCTAGAAAAAAACGTTAGAGAAAAAGGTTTAAGAAAGATTTATAAAACATTTTGAAAAACATTTTATAAAATATCACACTCCAACAAAAAATATTACTTTTAATTTTAAAAACTTCTTCCTTCACCTTTATAAATAATAACTTATTAAACACAAACTTTTTTAATTAATAAAATGAGAAGCGAGAGAAAAAATATTTAAAAATACCCGTTATGATAAATAATCTTTAAATCACCCATTTTGGTAAATAATTTTTCCTCCTAACACTATTTTGGAAATAAACTCTATTTTGGAAATAAACTCTATTTGTATGCATATTCTGACGAGTCCAACTAAACTCAAGCTCCATTAAATTAAACATGTTTTTTTTTTGGAAAGCATTAAATTAAACATGTCGATACTGGATTTGACTCACTCATTTATTCATACACGTAACACCAATTATATATTTGTTATTTTCACCCGCTACTTTGTTTTATTGTTGTTAATATTTCCTCTTAAATTCCTTTGAATCCGGCCAAAATACAGAAATATCAAAAACAAAATATCTCAAGTCTTATAATCAAAACAAAAAATATACATCCGTCAACATATAAAAAGAATTAAATGTGTCGCTACATAATCAAATAGCATTTTTTTATCAACTAGGTTAGAGAATTATGTATCAAATGCGTGAAATAAGATAGAGAATACTATCATTAATTGTAATTAGTTAAAAACAAAGTTAATACTTATAATATCTTATAATATCTTGTTATTTAATATCTAGAAATGTTTTTTTAATTTTCCTTTTATTTAATAGCATTACTATTAATATATCATTTAAGATGAGAAAGAGACGAAAAATAATGATAATATATAATATTATGACATGTGTCATTTAAAAAACATAAGTTCCCCGTTTGGATTTAGAAACCAACAATCCAAAATTTATTTACCAATAGTAATATAAAGCAGTTCAAATTAGGTTTATAAAAAAAGTTCGTGGCTCGAAGTTCGCTCATAAAAGCTCAGCTCGAAAAAAACTTGTACCTAAACGAGCCGGCTCGGCTCGGCTCGAATTCTAAACGAGCCGAACTCACGCCAGGGTTACCTCGGTTCGAGCTCGGCTCGTGACTCGGTGATATATATATACACACACACACTAGAAGGGTACCCGCGCAATGTGGCGGGACAACATTTTACATCTGACATGATTTTTTAATTTTTTTTACTCTTATAGCAATTTTACAAAAGTTTATTACATTTTTTCTAAGAAAAAATTTAAAACACCAAATAAATAGATTTTGCATGATGACTTTTACATTTATGCATTAAGTTATTGTACCTTACAAAATACATATCGGTTCAGCAAAAATTCTACGCCAAACATTTAAAAAATACACATTTAAAAAGTTTTAAATATGATAGATTGATATAGCATAAATCTTAAAAAAAATTAAGTTTTTTTTGGTTTATGGGTAGATAACGTAAAATTTTATGTAATTTATAGTAATTATTAGGTTTTTATGTAATTAATTGTAAGGGGTAATTTCTAAATAATATTAAAAATATTATTTTACCTTTAAAAATGGTTGATCCTTATGCATTGAGTGATATAAGTGTTTTTAATTTAATGGTATCTTAAAAT
>BJCM01002399.1:0-44993 GCA_018326385.1 Flaveria bidentis | reverse complement strand
TTTATTGTAAGAAGATGTCCTCAGTTGTTGTGGACATCTTCAGTAGTTTCAGTTATTTTCAGTTGTTTGTATAATCTGTTAGATGTCACTATCAGGTGACATCTGCTGACGTCATATTCCTCTATAAAAGGAATGTTGACCTAATTTGTATACGCCGAAGCTTATGAATGAATGAGAACATTCTCTTTTGCAGAAAACTTTCTCTCTCTATGACCATTACTGTTTGATTGAATATTCATCTTATTATTGCTTAAATTTCATCTAATTCTAGTACTATTCCGCTGCAAATCATAACCCAATTGATTAAACTAGATAATAGATCCTTACAGAAAAAGACTCTATTCTTGGAGTTTTGATTTATACTTTTGTATTTGGTTTTTCTTAAAAAAAACACACATACAAAATACAAACAGGCAATTAACATTGAGAGGATCACTTTTGATTATATTTTGATTTAGAGAGTTCATATATGATTAATAAGACCAATTGACTCCACTAAATACTCAAACCGTCCTAGTAAGAAGGCTTTAGTAAATAGATCCGCCAACTGTTTTTTCGTTGCAATTTGAATCAATATGATTAACCCTTTTTCAGAGTTATCTCTGAGAAAATGATATCGAATTTCGATATGTTTTGTTTTTGAATGTTGAACAGGATTAGTTGTAATGAACATAGCAGCAATGTTATCAATGTAAATAGGTGTTTTAAAAAAATCAAACCCATAATCCAGTAATTAATTTTGCTACCAGAGGATTTGAGAACATCCTGCTAATGCAGTAATGTACTCAGCTTCTGCAGATGAAACAGAGACATTTGTTTGTTTCTTACAATGCCACGAGACTAATCGGGGACCAAGAAATTGACACCCACCCAAAGTAGATTTTCTATCTTGACAACAGCCACCATAATCACTATCTGTATATCAATGTAGTTCAAAGTTACCCTCGTAAGGATACCAAAGCCCTAAAGCTGGTTTAACTTTAAGATACCTGAATATCCTTTTGACAGCAATTAAGTGTGATTCTTTCGGGTCTGATTGATACCTGGCAAGCAAGATATTAATAAAATTCAAAGTTTCATTAATATCAAGCAAAGACAATTACAAAGAAAGTAAGCAGTTCTAATCTGTTCTAAAACAGTTGTTTGTCTCTCTCTCTAACTGTTACAAGTCTAAGATATTTATAATGAAACACAAGGAACTAACAAATTACAAAACTAGTCCTTAAACTATTACAAATAGTAAAAAGACACATAAAGCCAACATGTTAATCTTTCTAGAGAACTAACATAGCTTAAAAATGAAATGGAAAGAATGAACAAGAACAAGAAATGATTATGTGCAATATTTACATGAGACAATTAAGAAAACGAGTTTTAAAAAGATTTCATCCTAACTAGGAGATCCGTTCATAAAAACGAGGTTTATCAAAGTTTTAGTGAAAAGATCAACCTTTTGATTTTTCGTGTTAATAGGAATAATATCAATAAAACCCTTCTCTTAAGCATCACAGATTGCACAAATCCTTGTCTCAATGTGTTTTGTGATTGAATGATGAATTGGATTCTTTGTGATCCTAATGGCTACTTCATTGTCATAGAATAATGGAGTGTTATATCTAATGTTATATCTATTGCACTTGAGAGCAACAATTCGAAGCAGCAATATACTCTGCCTCCTCCATGGAAAGAGACACAATAGTTTGTTTCTTGCTATGCCATGATACCCGGTAGTTCCCTAAATATTGACAACCTCAAGTGATAGATTTTCTATTTAACTTGCAACCATTAGAATCACTATCAGAATAAGCACTTACATCAAAATTTGCATCATAAGGATACCAAAGACCCAAATGAGAAGAGCCTTTTAAATAGTGAAAAGTTTGTTAGTATCGAGCACAATATCCTACAACGAAAGTGATGTCTACATGACTAGTTGTAAGATACATTAGCGAACCAATCATTAATCTGTAAAGATGAGGATCAACAAATTTCCTGTTTTCATCTAGAGTAAGGCGTGTTTGAGTAGTTAATAGGGTTAATTAAGAAGAAGCATCCTCTATCTTGAATTTCTTAAGAATTTTTTTGACATACTTTTCCTGATAAATAAGAATTCCTTCAACCTTTTATTCAACTTGCAAACGTACATCTCCCCCATCATGCTTATTTCAAATGAACTCCTCATGACCTCCTTGAATTCCCTACAAAGCTTAGGATTGGTGGAGCCAAAAATAATATCGTCAACATCGACTTGCACCATTCACCTCTCACCATCCACTTCCTTTTTGAATAAAGTCATATCAATAGTTCCACGAGAAAAACCATTAGAATCTCATACCAGATGCTAGGAGCTTGATGTAAACCATAAAGAGATTTATCAAGGTTGTATACATTATCAAACAAGTCTGGATCCTCAAACCTTAGCGGTTGACACACATAGATCTCTTCATCAATGTCTCCGTAAAGAAAGACACATTTAACATACATCAGATAGACTTTGAATTGCTTGTGAGCAACATGATCAAGAAAAATCCTGATTGCTTCAAGACATGATACGGGAGCCAGGACTGCTGTGTAATCAATCCCTTTTTCTTCAGCAAATCCTTGAACCACTAACTTGGATTTATTTCTTACCAAAATGCCATGATCATCAGTTTTGTTCTTAAACACCTATTTTGTGCCAATTAGGCATTTGTTTGGAGGAAGATCAACAAGCATCCACACTTTGAGTTTCTTGAATTATTGAAGTTCCAATTGCATGGACTTAACCCAACAAGGATCTTGAAGAGCTACACGAACATTTTTTAGAACAATTTGGCATATGAAACAAGAGAATAAGCACATGTTTATCAAACCAGATTGACTCCGCATCCTAACACTATTAGTAATGGATCCAACAATGTTATCATGAGGATGCTATTTCAATGATTTAAAATCAGTGGTTAAATGGAAGAAGGTGGTTGAGTAGGTTGAATAGGTTCGGATAATGGAAAAGTTTGAGATGGAGTAAAGGTTGGTGTTGAAGGAATAGGTGTTGAAACAGGTGGGGGTGGAATGTAAAATGATGAAGAAGATGGAAGGTCAACTGAGGTTGGATAATCAAATGATGAATTGGAAGGAACTTAAGGTAATGGATTTGGAGAAATAATGTTCGTTTAAACATTTGAGAAGGACACATCATCATCAAAAACTAGAAGATTGAAGGAGTTGAAAACAATATTTGAGTCAAAGAACCATGTAGGTTCCATTCTAACATCTGAAGAATTAGATTCCTTTCGGTCAACATAGAATGGCTCCAACACTATACGTGTTCTCTTGTTATATACCCGATAGCTTTTTGATAGGATGTGTAACCAACAAAATAACACTCATCTGACACAGCTCCACATTTCGTCTTTTGTGAATGAGTGTTTAGCACGGTACAAGAACATCCAAATGGACGAAAGAAATTAATCAATGGCTTCCTTTTATGAGACAGTTCATGAGGAGTCTTCATCTTATCCTTTACAATCAAAACCCGATTAAGAGCATATGATGCACAATTCACCACTTCAGCCCATAAATAAATTGGCAAAGAAGATTCGATCAACATGGTACGAGCAACTTATATTAGTGTGTGATTCTTTCTTTCAACAACATCGTTTTGTTAAGGTGTTTTAGAGGCACTGAATTGTCTCAAAATTCCTTTGTTTGCATTGAAGGAGTCAAAGATGTGATTTTTGAATTCGGTACCCTTCTCACTTCGAATAGCCATTACCTTCCTTTTGCTTATCATTTTAATTGATAGAATTAACTTCTGCAACTCTTTAGCAACTTCTCCTATATGAGCTAAAAATCTCACCCATGAATACCTCGAAAAATCATGTGTAACAACAAGTCAAAAAGATTTCCTAGAATTTGACTTTACACTGATTGGGCCAAACAAATCAGTATGCAACAACTCAAAGGGATTAGAAATACTATTTTCAAGTTTTGGTTTATGAGATTTCTTATGTTGTTTTCCTTCGGCACAAGCCATACATATCTCAACAATAGAAAATTCTTTTAACGTTAATCCCCTAATAAGATTATTTTAATCAATTTGGTAATATTTTTGAAATTCACATGACGTAATTTGCGATGTCCAAAAATGATTGAGAAGATGAAGCTTTAGATAGAAGGTAAGTGATAGTAGAAGTTGAATCTTTAGATCCTATGTGAAGAAGATAGGTATCATTCTTTCTCGGGGTTTGCATGAGCACCATCTTGTCGGGAATATTAAACCCGGATTTGAGAAATAGATATTCATTTGAGAGAAATAAAACTAGAACGTCTTTATCGTAGATTTGTGAGACGCTCAATAGATTAATTGAAAGCTTTGGCACAAAATTAACTTTGTCCAAAGTGAGAGATCCATTTGATACCATTCCTTGACCAATCATCTTACCACCTTTTTGGTCACCAGCAAACGCCACATATCCTCCATTGATGATATGATAATTTGTCAATAAATCTTTCAATGTGGTCATATGTCTAGAGCATCCACTATTAACATGCCAAAAGCTATTTATAGCTTTAATGTATGTCTCTTGAAAAAATAAAGTGATCAATTTAAACGGTTGAAATAGGAACAAAAGTTTGGACAAATTTAGGTTTAGGGTCAAAAGATATTTCACTGGTAAATTCTTTGAAAGGCACAAACTCCTCCATACTCTTCTATTTCTTCATTATCTCAACAACTAGTGCTTGGTTGATTTCATCCTTTGTTTTTTTCTGCTTCAGCACTCCAACCAAAACTAGCAATTAGTGTTGTCTCTTTCTTCTACTTATCTCTTCCTTCTCTACACCAGAAACCAATCTTGGAATTCTTGAGTTGCTTGGGTCAGTGACTATTGGCAAAGGACATTCTTATTTAAAATGTCCTAATTGCTTGTAGTTAAAACTCTCAATTTCGATTTGTCAAAACCCAATTTAGAATTGGAATGGTGTCCTCCAAAGTTCTTTCTACCAGTTTTTCCATAAATCTAATAGCTAGGAGAGTCAACATCGCCATCTACCACTAAAGATCGAGTTCTTCCAAGTCATGTGGATCAACCTGCTACATGTCTTCCATTGTCATCCCCTTACCATTCAATTACTAGCTACCAATGCCTCATAACTATGAACAAACACACCAAATAATGCTATTGTATCAAATGGGATTGAAGTTTCACAAGCAACTTTTGAGTTATATTCATACCTTAATGAGTTACCAACAACAATGAGTTAATTACATGAAACATTTGTAGTCACTCCTCCTTGTCTTGATGCTTGCATTGGCGAGCTTGCAATGGATGTTATTAATCTAGCATTCTGAGGAAAACCGAATGATGGCATCATAGACTGATTGAACTCTTTTCTCTTAAAAATGCAATTCAAAGGATTTTTCTCTTTAAACTGAATGATGGCATCATCTGTGAACCCTCTTTTTTGCTTTAACATTCTCACTTGTAGGCTTTATTAAGGTGGAAGAGAATCCAACAACCCATTCACATGTTCAATATTTGAAAGTTTTTCATTATATTTCTTTAGTGTGCTTGAGACTGTTAGAAAGCAATTTGTCATATTAGTAAGATTCTCATTCTTGTACCCCATAAACGAATTGAACTCTTTCTCAGCCTATATCCCTTTCTCCTTGACTAACTCATCATTCCCATCATAAAACTCACATAAGTCATCATACAAAGATTTGGTATTTTTGTGTTAAGCAAAGCAGTTGTAAATGTATGGTGCAAGACATAGTGTTAATGCTACAAATGCTTATTGATCTCTATCAATCAGTTTCAAATCCTTTTCATTGAAAGTAGTTGGATACTTGATTTAAGAGACAACATCTCCAATAGTAACAATATGAATGTGTAGACCAGAGATGATTGATATCCACTAATTGTGATCCGTGTAAAAAATAATGCTTTCAAACACCTCTTCCAGTCATCAAAATTTTCTCCATTGATCAGTCTCAAGGGTCAATTTGGTGCGACACTTTCCAAGTTAGATAGAGTAAGAGTTGCCATCTTAGACATGAAATTCTTTAGTTTCGCAGCTAATATCATAGGAAATTTCGGCAGCAGTTTTGCTAGTAGGCTGCTTGCTTATGCTAGTTTCGCAGATAGTTTCGCTCAAAATTAGCTTGAACTTTAGCTCAGATGTAAATTCTTCAGCAAGTTCGCTCAATGAAAGTGTACAATCAGTCTTGATCTTTCGTTCAATATGGATAATTTCACTATGGTCGAAGAAACCAAAACAAGAATCAAAATAACTGTAGTTTTGCTGGATGAAACTGCAGTTGCGTTGGAAGATCCTTAGTTTCACTAGTTGATTCTGAAACACCTTTTCAACATGAAATCGTTGCAAAATCACCCAAATCTTAAAGCACGTAAGATCTAATGATTACCAAAGCTTTCCAATCCAAATACTAACCAATCTTAATCAAATTCCATATCAAATACACTCAAATTTGATCCATAATTGATGAAATAGTGATTTTGAAATAAATCAACCCAAAACTTAATCAAACAAGAGCACAAAGGCTGTAATACCATTTTGTTGGTCCATATGATCGAACAAGAGTAGAATCAATTGACAAAATGATCCAAAATCACTAACAAACACTGATCATAATCACACAATGATGATGTAGAATCTAGTGTGTTCAATAATAATCAAAACATTGCAATGACAAACAAAGAATTAATAACTTAATATGATTTTTATTGAATTCCAGCCACAAAACATAATTTCAACAAAGATATATCGTATTAGGGTTTTGCAAAATTCAATTACAATTATAGAAACAATTCAATTTATACTAAACCTAGTTTCATTGTGTCAGGCCCAAGGCCAGGTTCGCCCGATGATGAAACATAGTTTAACTTGGTGAACTAGGCATGCTGACTATGAGCGAAACTATAGTTTTGTTCGGCATCAAAGTACACTAAACACAAAATACATCCAAAGTAAACTAACATTTTTCCTATTACAATTAAACATAACATAATTACTAAACTAAGATGAGTTCAACATAATCTAGATCTTCAACTATGAAGTTCTTGGATACTGCAAAAACAAGAAAGATTCTCATAGCCTCTAGTCTTGCAACAAATGCAAAGACATCAGTGTAATCTATGCCTTCCTTGTCTCCTTGAACCACAAGTCTTACTTTGTTTTTGATGATCAAACCCCTATCATCCTTTTTGTTTCTAAACACCCACTTCGTGCCAATAGGGACTTAACTAGGTGGTAGCGAACATAGGTTCCATACCTTTGTCTCTTGAATTGAAGCAACTCCTCTTGCATTGATTCAACCCAATTGTTTTCCTTGAGAGCTTGTTCCACCTTCTTTGGTTCCATTTAAGAAAAAACATGAGTACAAGAAAACATTCCCATTATAGGGTTGACTCTTGTTCTCATACCTTCTGAGACATCTCTAATGATGTTTTTCGCTAGATGAGTGTTGTGTATCCTGGGTCTAGGAATCATATCTAGTTCCATAGATAGATCCAAGTTGGAATAATTTTTTCATGATTTTGAACAACATTACTAGCTAATGCTCACACTCATTCAATGAGAACTGATTGAATGAATGAGTGACAACATTAATGATATTTTATTGTGAAGAAGTTTCAATAGTTTCCTCTTCCTCCAGATTACTATCTTCATCAGCTTGGTATTGAGAGCTACAGTTGTCAATTGACGAGTTTTGAGATTCAGTTTGCTAACTCCTTGTTGAATTTCTAATGAACGATGGTTTCTTGTTCCACAACTGATAAAGGGTTTTTCCATGGGGATTAACAATGACAACTCATTGTTGCACATAGCATGCAGTGCTGACTGCCTCTACCCAGAAAGTTAGACACACCTTTCATATAGCTAACATAGTTCTTGCATCCTTAATGAGTGTCATGTTCCACATCTCCACAACACCATTTTGTTGAGGAGTTCTAGGAGCTCTATATTATCTGGCAATCCCTTTTGAGTTACAGAAAGAGTCAAGAACTTGATTCTTAAACTCAGTCTCGTGATCACTTCTAATGATTTTTACCTTATGATCAATTTGATTTTCTATTTTAAGAATAAAAGATTTTTAAAGTTTCAACTGTTTCATTTTTAGTTATTAAAAAGAATACCCATATAAATCTTGTAAAATCATCAATAATCACAAGGCAATATGATTTCCTTCCAATGCTCATTATACTTGTAGGACCAAATAGATCCATGTGAAATAAGTGTGATGGAGTGGTTATTAAATTAACTTCTTTGGATTTATGAAATACCTTGTGTTGCTTCCCTTTCAGATAAGCAATGTAGTTATCTCTACAGAAAATTCCTTTTTGGGCACACCATGTACCAAGTTATTTTAACCAATTTCTTCATGGTTTTGAAGTTAACATGACACATTCTTCTATGCTTGAGACTTGACTCATCACCATTTGCTTTGGAAAGAAAGCATGATACTTCACCGAGTAGGAAAGCATTGTTCATATCCAACTTGTACATATCCTCTCTCTTGGGAGATCTAAGAAGCACCAATTCCTGAGGAATTGTCATCCCGAGTTTGAGGATAACACATTCATGTTTTGTGAAAAGCATTTGGTAGTTTTGGTCACAAAATTAAGAAACACCTTAAAAGATTGTGTTTAAGCTATTTGACAAAGTTTACATTGTCAACTTTTAACTTACCACTAGATACACTACCTCTGCCAGAAATGTATCCATAGGCTTCACCTCCAATCTAAATAGGTGCTCCGTCAAAATGTTTAAATTTTTGAATGAGAGATCTGCTTCTTGTCAAATACCTGGAGCTTCCATTGTCCACAATGTATATATTTACATTTTTGTCATGTGGATGGCCCTACACATAAAGTGAAATGATTAGTTACTATTGGAAACCCACAAGCCTTGTTGGTCTTGGGATCTTCTAATGTAGATGAGATAATTGAACCAAAATGTGTGCATGAGTTTTCAATTATGGTTTGTGAAGAAGAGGTTTGGGTTGTAACATCTTTTTTGATCTTCCATTCTATCCTTTGGTTGACTAGTAGATGAGCCTATGAGGCTTGAGTAGCATGACTTGCTTCTGAGGCATCTTTCTTCTCGAAAGAAGTTGTCACCACCTTTTTTTTCCAAAATAGTCTTCTTCTTGGAAGATTTCAATGGACTTTTTTAGTTTCCTTGTTTGTTCTTTGGCTTGTCTTCTGAAGCTATATTCCTTTTGGAAGAATAAGTATCTTCTGAAAGCAACTAAGCTTCAGAAACAAGCTTTCATTTTCTTAACAGTGGTACCATTTGATATGATCCAAACATGAAACCATCCTTGACTCCTTCTTTCTTAACATTGTTTACATAATGTCTGCTTGTAGGATTGTAGTAACAATCTTTAGCCATATAGTTGTGCAGTCAACATATTAAGCACTAAATGTTATTCTTGATGGGGTGTGAGGGTTGTTATTTCTGGCATTACTTTTCTTCTACAACACCCTTCCCTTTTAATGTCTGATCCTTCAGCTGGATAGGATTGCTGGCATTACACTTCTTTCCTAAATCAACAACCTTCAACCACTTGGAATACGACTGAGATGTGTACACCTTTTTCGTTTTGGGTCTATTTTCAACTTTGACTCGGCTACCTTCTTAGTAGTTTTCCTTGTTTCCTTGATTTTATTCTTTTTTTCTTTGGTAGTTAAGAGTTGGTCATTAGTGGTGTGGATGGGATTTTCTACCTTATCCTTCCCTATTGTAGTCATCATTGTTGTTTCATTCTTTTGCTCATTAGGTAGTGGGTTATCAATTGGAACCTCTTACTTATCAATACCACATCTTAGATGTCTAACAAACACATAAGAGTGTGGTGGAGCAATTTCATTGGTTCCCAACCCACTTTTGTTTGGATAACACACCTTTGAGCGGGAGGATGATGCAATAATGGTGTTGATGTTATGCTCTTCAATAGCATAATTCGTTGCTTTAGTTTTAGCTATTACTAGTCGGGCTTTAACCTCAATCAAATTGGAGATTAGTCTTTTATTTGAGTCCTGTAGTGTGAATGTTCATGTTTAGGATACAGTTTTCTCTAACTCTTCAATTTTGGGTTTAAAAACTTAATATCAAATTTAATTTCCATGTTGTAGTCCTGTTACAATTTAACCTTAGCGATATAGTTTGGAGTACAAAGATGTTCATATACGTTACTGTCTTTAGTTCCAGCCACGAGAGATTGAGTAGAAGTGACATCGTGCACCATGAAGCTCCAATCAACTTCTTGAGCAACAACTGCAGTTTGTTGTTTTTTTGGTTTGGTAGCAGCTTATGGAGTGGCAGGATGTTAGGAGGCTTGTGATTCTCCAGGATTGGATTTTTAAGCCTTATATTCCCTTGCAAAATGACCAAATTAATGTTAGTTGTAACACTTTTACTTTGATTGTCAAACCCAAATTTTTTTTGTTTAGGTTTTGAGGGAATTGCCTTCCAGTTTTCTTGAAGAACTTCTTTTCTATGTAGGTTGGAAGAGCCATCTATTAGACAATGTCCATATATTCCACATCATCTGAACTGTAATACACAAGATCATCAAAATAGAATTGAAAATATCTAAGGTGCTCATTTCATGAAACAAAAGCACAATTATCATGAAAAAGATTTTGTTGAACTTTTTAAGACCTAGGTGTCACAGGAAATGTGATGTAGGGTACAAAAGAGGATGATGGCTGTAAGGGATAGTTTAGGTACAACTAGGGCTGGGGAGTTCTCGACCCTTCAACAACATGTAAAGCATTGTTGACATGAAGGTTTGAGCTTTTAGTCATACGATGGCCTTTCTTAGTTTCAATCTCAATATGATACCCATCAAGAATTCCATATAGTTCAGTCATGGTGAGAGTGTTGAGGTCCTTATTTCTCTTGAGTAAGACACAATAAAAGGTCAATTCATGGGGAAGTACATTCATGAATTTTCTTACTATGTCTCTCTTCTCAAAAGTCACTCCGATAGACTAAAGAGAGGAGATCAAGTCCATGTACCTGAAGTATTGCTAACTCAGGGTCTCACCAGCATTGTGTACTTTAGTACATTTTTCATGGACTCTTTGAAATTAGTAGAAGTGGAGTACATCAATGTCAAAGCATCAAATAGATCATTGGCAGTCTCACAATGCTGAAACTTACCATTATCGAGTTTGGTATTTTTGTAAGCATCATAGTCATGGCTTTATAGTCGATGTCCATCTTCTTAAAGTATTCATCAGAGTATTCTTCAACAACCTTCTTAGTCATGGAATCATTACTAGCTGGGGATTCATCCTTTTGCTTGTAAGGTCCATGAGTTACTAATATCTACATCCAGCTATCTTGATACTTAATAAAGCCTTCAATACGCTCTAAACCTCACTTGGTCTCACTCGAATAGATGATGTAGAATCTCAAACTAAGTTAATAATAATATAATAAGTAAATATAAAAAAAGTGATTTTCAAGAAATTTGTATACATTACTTCTCAACTTAGTGTTACAAGACTCTTACAAACATAACTTAGTGAGTTACAATGAGAAACTATATATACTACTATCTACAACCGATTATACTTAGATAACTAGTTGGAATTTACAACTAGACATCTTGGAGCATATATAGTCATATATAGTGTGTTCGTCGCTTGTCGAATAGTCTAGGCTTAATGTAATACACCTGATATGTTGTAAACACATGAAACTGGGTCATTCCCAGGAGCATATGCGAATGTGACTTAGTCATACGATTGAGCCATGCTAATGGACCAGTCGTGCGACTGAGAGATGCGATTGGGACATTTGTAAGACTGAACCATAAGTATGGTCCAGTCGTACGATTGAACCATACGCATGGTCCAGTCGTACGGTTGAACCATACGCATGGTCCAATCGCACGAATGGGCCCAGTCGCAACTAATATGGGTCGAGGCCTATATATACCAGTTTCAATATGTAGAGAAAAAAAGGTTTTGAGAGGAGTCTGCCTGGGGCCTAGGGCTGCCGGATGAGAGGGGAGATCATGCTTGATCTCCCCTTGCCAAGAGTCTTGATTCTTATGTTGCAATGAGCTTGTAATCGTTAGATTTTATCAATGAAACCATTTAATTATAGTTCGTGTTATTGATTGTCTCTTGGTTTTCCTTCCGTCAAGAACACGCTCGGATGTTTACCGATTCAGCCGATCCTCACAAGTGGTATTAGAGCCGGTTACTGCTGGAATGATCTAACAATCATTCTAGCAACCCGAGCTCTTGATTTCTAGAATGATTTCATGTTCTTTGATGTTAAACCCACTTCCTATTCTTTGTGTTTTGCTTAGATCTGGTTACGTGTGTTGTTTATATGTTAAAATCAAACTCAAAACCATTTTCTGATCACCCTTTCGAATCTAATAATGTCTATTTTGTTTCAGTTCATGTAAAATTTGTCAGATTAGGGTTTTGGGCAGCCCTGGCGGCTGCAGATCTGAAAATCTGCGTGCGGACCCGTTCATGCGACTGGACCATGCAAATAGACCATTCGTACGACTGGACCATGCTAATGGAACATTCGTATGACTGGACTAGTCGTATGTTCAGTCGTGCGACTGGACCAGTCATATGTTCAATCGTACGAATGAGCCATCCGCAGTGACTCATCCGCATTTGTTCCAGAAAAAAAAGAGTCTGGAACTGCCTCTTGCATAGATTTGAGGATGAGCAAAGCATATTCACCCTGAGTTTCTTTTGACAAATAAGTTCGATGTATACCCCATTATTCTTCGGACTTCCAGAATAGGTGAATGTAGTTGGAACACGAAAGAGAGAATAGAAGATGTTAGCAGTCGGCGCTGATTTTGAGGGGTAGTCGGGAGCATCTGACAATTTATGGGCCAATCAAGTTATATCTCTCCGCACAACAAGGGTTCCCATTCTTAGGGGGAATTCATGTATAGAGAAATTGAAGACGCAATCAGAAAGTGATGATGTGAGTCGGTTTCTGATGATGAATCTGAGTGCATGCTGATTTGGTTGAGATTGTCAGTTGTGGATTGCAACCCTCTATTTTTTGCCCAATACATAGTGTGAAGACGCCAGGAGAGCACAATGTCTATATAATGGGATATGCTGAATTTGAGGGGGAATTTCTACAGGTGTTGATGTTAATTAGGTTATCATGTGTAAAGATTCAAGCAATGGAAAACTGTTCATGTCATTATTTGGAAAAATCAGTCATATGGGGAATCTTGGTGCTATGATGGTGTTCTGCAAAGTAAACGAAAGCTATTCTGCCTAAATTGATATTTTAGCAACCTGATGGATCGGCAACGTTGGCTAATATGGTTTTTGTTTGATTCTATTGACAACCCGAGCAAAGATTGACTGAAGATTATAAGAGGTGTTATATACTATTCGCAAGCAATGTCCAAGGGGGAATTTGTTGGAGCATATATAGTCATATATAGTGTGTCTGTCGCTTGTTGAATAGTCTAGGCTTAATGTAATACACATGATATGTTGTAAACACATGAAACTGGGTCATTCACAGGAGCATATGCGAATGAGACTCAGTCGTATGACTAAGCCATGCTAATGGACTAGTCGTGCGATTGAGATATGCGATTGGGACATTCGTAAGATTGAACCATAAGTATGGCCCAGTCGTACGATTGAACCATACGCATGGTCTAGTCGTATGATTGAACAATGCGCATGGTCCAATCGCACGAATGGGCCCAGTCGCATCTAATATGGGCCAAGGCCTATATATACCAGTTTCAATGTGTAGAGAGATTAAGAGTTTTGAGAGGAGTCTGCCCGGGGCCTAGGGGTTGCCGGATGAGAGGGGAGATCATGCTCGATCTCCCCTTGCTAAGAGTCTTGATTCTTATGTTGTAACGATCTTGTAATCGTTTGGTTTTATCAATGAAACCATTTAATTATAGTTCGTGTTATTGATTGTATCTTGGTTTTTGATGTTGGTTATCCTTCCGTTAAGAACACAGTCGGATGTTTACCGATTCACCCGATCCTAAGAAGAAAAATACTATATTGCTAGAAGTAAAGTATCTAAGATAAAAAACTATCCTAGACTAGGTAGTCATGACATGTCCATGACTTATCTTTTGTCACCAACAAAAGTTGGTAACTATACTAACTGATAAAAAAAATAAATAGTGGACTATAGCATGGTCAACTACATAGGCATGGGAAAGCACCATGCAATATATTAAAGATGGCAGCAAGTGTCAGTCAGACCATACTTTTGTTCAATTTTTCATAGTTGGTTCTTTAGAGCTTAAATGGCTTCGGAAGTAAGTTCTTCCGAATCCATTTTTACTTCGGAAGAATCAACTTCTTTCGAGACTTCTTCAAGTCTTCGTGACTTTGTTCTTTGGAAGACTTTGTCTTGGATCTTCTAAGTGTTTATACTTCAGAAGGAGAACTTCTTAGTCTCAGAAGACTAAGTTCTACTTTTGGAACTTCTTCATTCTTGAACTTCAGAAGATCTTAAACTTGTCTTTGGAAGATCAGCTTTGTCTTTAGAAGACTTCTTTAGTTGAAATCAAAATCTTCTAAGTGTTGTTTTGGTTACAATAGCCTCATATGATCCAATACAATTCTACAATACTAATTATGATTTAATTACAATATTACTCAAAGATAATGTTGTATAGTGGGCATGCCTACTATTTATTTTTAAAACAAAGGTTATAGATGTGAGGCTGATTCTAGAAAGTCATGATGCCTCTTTCTTTTGTTTGGTACTAGATCACCACACATAATGTAATTATTTTTATAAAGCGAAACATTTAATAATGTATTTTTCTATATTGAATTCGAGTATAGTCTTGCTATGTACTCTTTTTATATTTTTCTAAAATATGTTATTATACATGTGAGAAATACTTACATATAGATAACATAAACATAAATGTTATTTTTCCAATTATGTAATATGTAATAGTTACTATTTAATACATTTACATATTTCTAAATACTAACTTTTTTATCCATGAGTTGCACATTAATGCTTTGTTGTTGTACATAATGAAATTGGGGACTTCCTTACTATTAGGAACATTCTTACTCTCTCAACAACTTAACCAACTTCCTTTAATTTCTCTACAGTTCACATAGTAATTTTGTGGCCTCTCCGTTGTGATTAAGATCGAAAGAACATGAAGGTAGTGGTGTCGCTAGCAGGTTGGTTTTAGTGGCAGTTGGAGATGGTCGCGATGGCAAGGGAGAAACGAGGTGGGCATTTGTGTTTCGAGCAGCTATGGTGAGAGGAGAAAGGGTGGAGAAAGGAGAGAGAAAGGAATAAGGTTGCTTGGATGTGAGCAGTGGTGGTGGTGGTTGTCACTGACGTGAAGGTGTAGCGGTGATTGGTGTGTGCCGACGTGGTAGGTAACAAAAGAGGGAGAAGGATTAGATTTGGTAGTTATTTAATAACAAGACTTGATCATATAGAAATTGATCAACAACAAATCTGAACAATTATTCGTAATATAAATAGTTGTCCATATTACATTTCTAGTTGTTTATATTACATATATATAATTATCATTTTACATGATAAAAAAATTACATTTAAGTCTTATTACATATATGTAATTTCCAGGTTTTTGGGTTTTTTAAAGTTTCTAAGTTTTTGGTTTTTTAAATTAATTATTTAAAATTACTTGTTTTTTTTATTATTGAATAAATAATTTCAAGGTTTTGTCTTCTTATACAAAGAAGTTAAATTACATATAGGTAATATGTTGCATAAGATATGTTGAATAATGAAGGATGAAACAACTAAAAACTTTGGATTTTGGCATTGGCCTTTAACTACCGAATCAAGTCAATTGTTGAATCAACTGCCGAAGTGCATATGCTGAATGATTGTTGATCAGCAGATGTTAGTCAACAATCAAACTAATATGCTGAAAGATTGCTTATCACCGTATGTACATGATTTGTTGAATAGCAATGAACTCCATAAGATACTGATCGACTGCTATTGAAAACAAGTAGGTCATGAAAGCATTTGGGTCATTGTTGACCGGTTGACCAAATCAGCTCACTTCTTACCTTTTTGCGAGGAATATCGAGTTGAGAATCTAGCTCGAATCTATATTAATGAGATAATGTGTAGACATTGTGTACCTCTAAACATTATCTTCGATCGTGGTGGACAATTCATCTCTCATATTTGGCAATCTCTTCAATTAGCCTTAGGAACTCGACTAGATCTTAGCACAACTTACCATCCTCAAACTATGAAAATCAGAAAGGACCATTCAAACACTTGAAAACATGATTAGATCTTGTGTCATTGATTTTGGTGGCAACTAGGATACAGACTTACCACAGACGAGTTCTCATGTAAAAACAATTATAATACGAGCATCAATATGGCCCCATTTGACGTATTTTTTTGTCGTAAGTGCCGTTCACTTTTTTGTTGGAATGAGATTGGTGAAGTCCAAATCACTAGTACCATGTTAATTCAATAAACTACCGACAATATCTTGCAAATATCTTAAAACTCATACCCTCTGAATATAGCCTTATGGTTGATCAAATTCCACTTTTGCTAGTTCTTTCAAGTCATGTATGTGTAGGGAGTTCACAAGAGCAGTGTACTCTGTGACGAACTAAACTAGCCCTGAGATTCTCTTAATCATGAACATGTTCCAATCACTATCATACTTCTAAGAAATAATCTTCAAATGAACTTTGCCCTGGGAGTAGATACACCTCTAATCATCTTTGTACTGGTTAGTCCTTCTTGAAGCTTTAATTGTGAAGGCTCTACAAACCACTTAGGTGTTCCTATGAAGTACATGTGCCAAAGATTTATGAACCTTATGGGTGAGTTGAATTTTTTGGGCTGAAACCCTTGATCTTGGTTTCTTACTCACTATCTCATCTTCAAGCTTACTTAATTTTTCCTCATTTTCATTGATCAATTTTAACATTGCAGCCCTTAGTGAGTTAGTTTTCATATTTCCTAACTTCCTTTTAGTGTAGCCTTGCTCAGATAGATAATCTTTCATCTCCATATGAGTCATGATGTAGGGATCAGGATATATTAATTATGGAGATTCAGTCTTTTTGGTTTTGGTGATAGTAGGAATCACAGGTGACTTGGTTGCTTGTTTAACTTTTCTTCCCCTTCAACCATTACCTCATAAGTTATTCCAAACACTTTATCAGCATCATAACCGTGATTGATAAGAAATATCACCTTGACCATCAAATCATCGGTTTGAGCTTTCTCATCCATCTCAAACACTAAAGATTCAGCCTTCCCAATACTTTCTCTTACTATTGTTTCATCAACCACATAGCCTCCTTCAATATCTCCTTCTTCTAGGTCTACAAACTCAACACTTTTCTTTAATTGTTCCTCAACCTTCTTATGTTCTTCAAGAAATTCAGCAATAATTGCTAGGCTTTGAGGATTATTCTTTTGCTTCTTAATAACATGTTTTTCTTCCTCAATTGGTATTTTTGCTTTTGCCTTTTTTTAGAATACTTTCTCTTTCTTGTGTAACTTTGCAGTCTAGGAGAAGAAGAGGATTATGCTATTTCATCTTCTTTTCTTTATGTTTCAAAAACTTTGTTTTCAGAGTTAGCTTGTTCTCTTTCTTTGTTTTTTATAGGTATTTTTCTTGTTTCTATTGTTCTTCACATATCCTTCTAATTAATTCTTTTTGTTCATTAGTCAATGAGACAACTAGTATAATTTATATACTCAATTCCTTTTCCAACAACATAGGAGACCGAGGAATCACATTAATAGCTCAGTAGGCTGTCTTTGATATTTCTTGAAATCCTAGAATTCATCATCAATTATGAATTCCTCTTATGAGTAGATATCTAGATCCATAATCATGTCTCTGAATTCATCTTTAATCATGTCTTTGAATTCTGATTCTTCATCTTGGGATTCTTCATATTGTTTTCTTATGTACACTAGCATAGCCAAACTTTGTTCTTCATGTTTTGTTCCACTATGTCCGGCCTCTTTCACAGGCTCGGTGATTTTCATCTTCTTAGAAAGAGGAGAGTCATCATTAGTATCTAAAGAAGAACTTTCATTATCCATATTCCTATCACTATCACCTTTCTTCTCCACTTCATCCTTATCATTCTCGTCATCTTTTTCTTTCTCTATTTCTTGTTTTATCATGATCAGTAGTTCGAACTCAAAAACTCCCTTGTTTAAACTTTCTATTTGTTTTTGCAGATCCATGATTATTTTAGTTTGTTCTTCTAACAGGCTTTCTTGTTCCTCCCTAGGAATGGTTTGGATGGTTAAAGTGTCAACATGACCACTGACTTCATTCTTTGAATGTTGAAGAGTACCCTTTAATTCCTTGATCTCAGTGACTTTTCTTTCTTTTCTACTTTATATTTCTCCTTGAGATCTTTCAATTCCTTCTCTTTTTCATCCAACTCCAGAAGTCTATCCTTGATAATACTAAATCTTCTATCCAAGACTTTTTCCATCCTTGCTACTTTCTGCAAGAGTTTTGAGATCATTTCATCCTTTTCATCATGTCGGTTGATCTCTGACTCATCATAAACTATTAGAGGGATCTCCCTCCGATTTAACTCATCTTATATGCATTCTGAAATGATGATCCTTCTCATCAGAAGATGATTTGGAATCCTCTAAAGAGATGGTAGATTACCAAACTCAATAGGTTCTGTAGTAGTAGGAGATGATAGAATAGGTGAAATATGGTGATGATGAATAGGTGAAATATGAGGAGAGTGAACAGGTGATACATGTGGTGATTGAATTGGTGATATATGATATGATGTAATGGGTGTTGGCATAAAAGGTGATGCTATCTCATCTTCTTGAATAGAAGGCCCAAGTGTGAAGATCACCACCTACATCCACATGTGGTGACACTGGCATTTGTCCTTCTTAAGCTATGCCAACATGCTCATCAACATTGTGTTGATCAGGAGAAGCTTGGTGTTCTTCTTCATGATCATGCTTATCAACACGAATATCCTGTTCTTGTTGTTCATCAATTTCTTCTTTAGGATTAATCTGCTATAACATCCATGGCAACAAAGGAAATAATGTTCCACTGTACAATTTCCTTGGATCTCTTTTTCTGATATACTTGTAGGACTTTTAAATGTAGTGAGGAATATCCAACATAGTCCTTCAAGTAGTAATTCAGGAAAAGCTTAAGTGATGAAGCACTACAAGAACCTTGGATAGATAAGAAACATGTGCCTTCTCTCCTCTTGAATGTTTGACATTTGGCCATTGAATACATAACCAGACATGTTAAATGGTCTGTTTGTGCATGAAGCACATATGGTAAATGAAGTGGTAATGGGGATATCATTCCAACTAGTTTTCCTCTTGGATAAATAATGTTGGACGATGTGAATGAGAAATCTCCATTATAGATCCACGAACCATTTTACAATTTGTTTTCCCCTAAATCCTCCGTCATAGCCAATGTTTCTAAAAAATTTCATAATATCTACATCTTCTAATTTCAAAGGAATGTTTACATCATCACCAAACTATAGACACTGTCTCACAGATTGTTCAGTGATGGCTAAGGTATGATCTTTAGAGATTCTTCCTAATAGAGTCTTAACAACATCAATCTCAGCTACTTCAGTAGTGCTCTAGAAATACCATATGAAGTTCTCAAGATAATAGGTCTAACTATAATAGCATGAGCGACTCTAGTATTAGAGATGAATCTGATCATATCATTAAGACCTTCAGCCTCGGGTATATCAGGGTCAAGATAACCACTGACATTGTAAAGCTTGCTCCACATGAGATTGGCCATTGTACCCTCTATGAAATGCATATGAATTAGAACATTGAACAATGATTATCAGATTGTAAAGTAAACATTATGTTGAATTTTCTTAGTTTGCCTTTCGTTGGTCAAAATTGAGGATTCATAGGTATTGTTCCATAAGAATTTGACCTAACTTGATTTTATTAATCTTTGACCATGTTCTTTTGTTTTTCAAGTTTGTTGAGATGATTTTTCTGATTTTATCATTTGTTAACACTTAGAATCAAGTTTTGACTTCAACATTGTTCTTGTTATACCCTATTCATGTGATGAACAAGGTTTTTGCAAATCACTTGTTTTTTGTTATATTCATAATCACAAAGTTCATTGCACTTGAAAATGTCAATCATTTCTTAGTTTGGGTTTAATTTTTATGATTCTTATGACCTAGGGATCTAAGTTTGTCATGCAACTGTCGGTTTGGGTCAAGTAATTTTCAAACAATCACGTTAGTTCGATACTACTATGGTTAAGAATCGAAATCAAGGTGAAATATAGGTGTATGAACTTGAAAAACACAGGTATAGTATAATGATGATGATGGATGAAGACAGTGATTAACTTGTCGCACTATAAGTCTTTCAAATCTGAAAAGTATTATATGAAATTTTGAAGTTGGTTTAAATAGACAATTTAATGGATTTTACAAATGTTACAAGTTTCCAAACAAATGCGGTTGATTTTTGATTTTCACTGTAGCAAATGCGGTAAGGAATTGTTCATCTGCATTTGCTTACAGTTACAAATGCGGAAGTGTAAATACTTCACAATGTTTATGCATTATGACAAATGCGGATGTGTTAATACATTGCTAGCATTTTCCCACTGTTAGCAAATACAGATAAACAAAGTTGGTCAACATTTGTACACTATAGCAAATGCGATAGATTAAAGAGTGTCAACATTTATGTACTGTAGCAAATGCGATAGAACAATTTGTCCACATTTACTTCAACAAATGTGGTAGAACTATGAGTTTGTCTACATGCCTTGACTTTCAAACATCATCATGACAAAAGAGATTCATCATATTTTTTATTTCATTTTTCTTACATATACAACAAGTTTCAATATTGATGTCATCCACATATAACAAATGCGACTGAATAAACATATCTGCATAATGAAATGCGGTTGAACAAAAAGTTAACCTCATAGTGAAATGCGGTTAACCTACTTTGTCCGCATAAGTTTTCAATACTTCAAATTTGTGCATTTTTTTCAACCAAATGCGCCATAGTGATCTTGTCCGCATTGGTTTCACTTTGTTTTTAATGACCCAAAAACAATTACCCGCATTGGTTATATGCATGGGTTACCTTCACCAGCATTAACCAATGCACTTACCTGCATTAATTTTTGAACTTAATTAAAATTAATGTTTCTACAGAGTAATATCTTTTTTGGTTTTTCTTCTAATTCATTGATTGTTATGAAGAGTTGTCTTTGCTTTGGACTTGTTTTTTATGATGTTTTGACTGTTGTTGGGATTTTCAATTCTTGCTTGAATTGACTTGTGTATCAGATGTGATACAAGTTTACCAAAGTTTGAATAATCTTGGAATTTAATGCTTGCAGATATCTGCATTGGCTGAGACACTATAGTATAACTTCTACACCAAACACAGTTAATTCCCGTTTTTTTAATTTTATAATTTTAAGAAAGGAAATACCTATACAAATTGAGCAAATGTGGACAAATTTTAAATTATCCCCCAAAAGTTTGTATCCATAAAGAGATAGAAACTTTAATCATTTAAAACTTTTGAAAATAAAATACTTTTATAATGATTTTGTTTTTTTTTCTATACATGAAGAGGAAGTATACTTTTCTTGGGATCATATCAATCTTACATTACACAAGTGCAAGCTTTTGTTAGTAAAGTAGACATGTTTATGATCTTATTGATTGAAGGTATTTAGGTCCTCTTAAACTCATACCTAGTTAATATTATAATGCATGTGATATTTATCATGTTTTTATTAATTTAAGTATTCAACATGTACCTCACACTCAAAGGCAAGACATGATCAACCACCCTCATGTAATGCATGGTAGAACATTTTCACAACTTACTTGACCAAGTCACTTAAAGTATGAAATCTCATTTTCATTGATCCTGATTGGGATTCTTTTACTTTGATCATTTTAATGATTTCATCCATATTGGGATTCTTTTTCACTTCACTTTGGAAGATGATCAATGATGGGATTCTTTTTGTTTATTCATAAGGAATGTGATATTTTGTTGATTCATCCCAGATGGATGTGTTCCATATTGGGAATCTTTTAGATCATGACATCAGCACTATGTGCTTGTTTCCTCAGGTCTTTGCTCAACAAAACAGAGAAGAAACTCATGTACGTGAAAAATTTTCAAAAGATATCATTACCTTGTGTGTTTAGGTTGCTACATACATACACTTGGACAAGTCAATACTTACCTGTATTCTGAGATGAATGCTTCACAGTTGAATATGAATTTTAGTTCATCACAACATGTATCTTCCTATCCAAGTTAAACCTATGCCAAATATTAGGTAAGTTATGACACTCTATTAAAATTTTAAAATAAGCACTGTGAATGATATAATGATTGTAATAATATAATTTCTCATAGTATAAGATATCAACTTCAGTAAAAAGGACTTCTTTTTTGTAATTTTTTTGTTAATATTTGAATGTTTTTGTAATATTAAATTTTAATCAAGTTTAATTCATGGCAATTGATTAAACTAGGAGTTCAAACCAATTTGGTTCAAATGACTTGGTAAATAAATCAGCCAATTGATTATCAATATGAACTTTAATCAATTTTATTAAACCTTTTTTAGAACAATCTCTCAAAAAGTGATATATAATTTTATTATGTTTTGTTTTGATTGCTGGACGTGATTATTTTTTATAAACATTGTTGTTGTGTTGTTAATATGAATTGGAATGCGCAAGAAGTTAAAACCTTAGTCAAGCATCTGGTTTTGAATCCAGAGGACTTGAGAGCAACAAGCTGATGGTGCAATATACTTAGCTTTTGCTGTTGAAATAGACATGTTGGTTTGCTTCTTGTACAACCAGGAGACCAGTCCGGGACCAAGAAATTGACAACGGCCAGAAGTGGATTTCCTATTGAAATTGCATCCCCCATAATAACTATCAGTGTAGGCATAAAGATTGAAATCTCCTTTTGGATACCATAATCCAAGAGTAGGCTTACCCTTAGGATATTTGAATATCCTCTTGACAGCATTCAGATACAATTCCTTGGGATTTGCTTATATCTGGCACGCACACAAACACCAAACATAATGTCAGGCGTACTAGCTATTAGATACATGAGTGAACCTATCATAAAACGATAGTAAGTCTGATCCACTGATTTGCCTTCCGGATCTGGACCAATCTTCATTTTAGTATCAACAGGAGTTCTGATGGACTAACAATCAACAAAGTTAAATTTGTTCAACAATGTTTCCACGTATTTTGATTGATTGATGAATATTCCCTCTTTTGTTTGTTGGACTTGCTTCAGCATCTACTGCTCCAGATGGTGTGATATGATTAATCATAATAGTAAAGATTGTAACTTGAGCATCTACTGCTCCAATTGCAATATGAACAATCATATTACTTTTGATTGTTACTTCAACAAACACTATGCAATTTCTAACAAAAATAACCATCCACCCAGAAATTATATGTTAACAAAAATAATAAAACAAAGAACACAAAGAAGCAACAATCTAAAAAGGTTGAATTAGACTCTCAATCAAGTGATAATCCAGAAAATTCAAAGCCAAAGAAGCAGTAGCAAAAACAAAAGTTGCCAAAAGTAAGAAGCAACTATTTGCTAATGGTAAGCCTTTGAATAAGAAAAAAAACCACATCCTCAACTCAAAACACCACACAGGAAGGTTGATTTGACTAAGAAGACAACAAATGCTAATGTAACTTTCTTTGATCATTTTGAAAAGGGTACTCAAATACTACAATCAAAATCAAAGGATGGTGAAACTTTCTTTAATCTAGGATCATCATCAAAATCAAAGCAGAAGCCAAACATAGAAAAGGTGAAAGAAGAAGGGCTTGAGAAACAAGAACAAAGGTCCACAAGCTCATCTTGAATAGAGTCATACTCACCACAAACAAAACATAATGAATCAATTAAGTCTAAAGTCAACACTAAAACATCTAGACTTATTCATGAAGGATTAACAATTTTAGACACTAGTGGTAGACTCAAGATCATTAAGGCTTGGGTTCCATATTATAATTGATTTCTATATGCATGCAGAAACAAGCATGGAGGAATGACAATTTTAGACACTGGTGGTAAACTCAAGATCATTAAGGCTTAGGTTCTCGTTCAATGTTCCTAGTCTTTTGATGTGCACGAGGTACCTTGATTTGTGCAATCGCACCCTTGTTATCACAAAGAATTTCAAGGGGATCCTAAATAGAAGGGACCACCGCTAGATCGACAATAAATTTCTTTAACCATACAGCTTCCTGAGCTGTTAATGATGCGGCGATGTATTCTAACTTTGTAGTTGATAATGCCACCACATCTTGCTTAGAGCTCTTTCAAGAGACTGCTCCTCCATTCAAGATGAAAATGTACCCCGATTCTGATCGTGAATCATCCCGATCAGTTTGGAAACTCGCATCCGTTTAACCCTTTACTACAAGTTCCTCCTCACCAGATCCATAGATTAGGAACATATCTTTGGTCCTCCTTAGGTACTAAATTATATTCTTAATAGCTATCCAATGATTGTTTCTATGATTTTGTTGGTATCGGCTTGTCATGCTCAAGGTGCATGACACATCCGGCCTAATGCATATCATTTCATACATGATGGATCCTATGGTAGATGCATACGTGATTCCTTTCATTTTGTCTTTCTCATCCTTTGAGCTTGGACATTGAGTCTTACTCATCATCGTTCCTCTTTGGATAAGTACCATACCTTTCTTAGAGTTTTCCATCTTGAACCTTTTCAACATCTTATCAATGTATGCACTTTGATTTAAACCTATCAACTGCATTGATCTATCCCTATAGATCTTTAGTCCTAAAATTTAGGTGGCTTCACCAAAAAACAGCTTCCAAGCTAGGTTTTAACACCGTCCAAGGTTGGAATGTCATTTCCAAATAGAAGGATGTCATCGACATACAATACTAGGAAAGTGGTGATGCTCCCACTAGCTTTCTTATATACACATGTTTCATCAGCGTTTTTTATGAACCCAAATTTGATTATCTCTTCATCAAAATGGTGATTTCAACTTCTTGATGCTTGCTTCAATCCATAGATTGATTTTTTTAACTTGCATACTTTGTTAGGATATTTTTGATCGACAAAACCTTCTACTTGAACCATATAGACATCTTCCTTAAGATATCCATTTAGAAAAGCGTTTTTGACATCCATTTGAAAAATCTCATAATCATAATGAACAGTTATGGCAAATAATATCCTCATAGATTTTAGCATTGCAACCGGTGAGGTCTTATCATAATCAACCCCTTGAGTTTGAGTGAAACTTTTTGCTACAAGTCTAGCTTTATAAGTATCCAAGTTTCCATGCATCTTGGAGTTAAATATACTCAGATTTTTCTAGAAAACCCACTTACTTCCAACTATCTTGGAGTTAAGAGGTGGTTCAACCAAGTCCCACACTTGGTTGTCATACATGGATTGCATCTCAACGTTCAAAGATTCAAGCCATTTGTCACAATCCAAATTGGACATTGCATCACGATAAGTGGTTGGTTCATCGAAATCTACCACATAGCATCCATCTATGAAAAATCCATATCTTTCAGGTGGATTACTATTTCCTCCAGATCTATGAATGTTTTGTGTGTATTGATCAACTATTTGATCACCCTCAACATCCTCATGTTGAGTGCTAGTGTCAACCAAACATGTATCGGTTTGTGGTTCTTGATTCTTCTTAAGATCTAGTATTCTACTGCTAGTTCCTTCCATAAGGAACTTATCTTCCAAGAACTCAACCTTATTGGCAACAAACTCCTTTTGTTCCAATGGATCATAGAAATAATATCCCATAGAATCTCTAGGATATCCAATGAAGATACACTTAGTGGAACGGCTTTCTAACTTGTTTGAGATGGGAGTCTTAACATAAGCCTCACAACCCCATACCTTTAAATATGATAGTGATGGAACCCTTCCATGCCATATTTCAAAAGGTGTCCTTTCCACTTTCTTGGTCGGGGCCATATTTAAGATACGGGCCGCTGAGAGCAAAGCAAAACCCCAAAATGATAGAGGCAATGAGCTTCTAGCCATCATAGATCGAACCATATGGTGTTCTAGGTGGAGATAGTTGTGAGACAATACCACAACTTCTAAGATGATTTCTAAAAGCATCACTTACGTATTCACCTCCTCTATCGGTGAGGAGAATTTTTATTTTCTTGTTGATTTGATTTTCTACATCATTTTGGAAGATTTTGAACATTTCAAAAGCTTCATCTCCGTGTCTTAATAAGTACACATAACTATATCGACTATAGTCATGGGTAAAGGTAATGAAGTATCTTTCATTGTACCTAGTCATTGGCTTAAAAGGACCATATACATCAGAATGTATGATGCCTAATAAATCTTTTGCCCTTTTTGATTTGCCATTAAAAGGTGCCTTAGTCATTTTACCTTGTAAACAAGATTCACATACATCAAATGAATCATATTCACTTGCTTTTAAAAGACCGTTCTTTTGAAGTGTTTGTATGCGCGTCTTGTTTATATGACCAAGACGGCAATGTCAAAGATTGGTATCACTCAAATCCAATTTGAGTTTCTTGGTGGTGGTTTGGTATAATGTTTATCATATAATGTGTTTTCACGAACCAATTCATAAATACCATTAATAAAAATAGCCTTAAAATAAAATATGTCATTTAAAGAAACATGAATTTCATTTTCATTAAATGTCATAACATAACTATATTGTCTTAATTGGGAAATTGAAATAATGTTCCTAGTCAAATTAGGAGCATACAAAACTTTGTTAAAAATTGCTTCCAAACTATTAGGAAGCTTCAAGATGTAGTCCCCTCGGTCTTCAACTTGAACTTTTGCCCCATTCCCAATGTAGAGGCTAACATCCCCTTTCATGAAGTCCTTACTTCTTTTGAACCCCTGCATTAAGTTGCAAATATGAATTCCACATCCGGAACTAATACCCATGTGTTAGAGGATATTAAATTAAGATCAATATGAATAATGAAAATTGTACCTGAGGTTTGCCCGACATTCCTCTTAGCTTGCAACTCTTTGAGATGGACTGGACAATTTCATGCCCAATGTCCAATGTCCCCTCACTTAGAGCATGGGTCATTCGAATCAACATTTTGCTTCTTCTCTACTAGTTTTGGTGGTGTCGCTCCTACCACACCCTTTCCCTATCTCCTAACACTCATTTTACACTTGGCAACATTTGCCTTGGGTGCGGGGTGAGGCCTCTTCTTGTTCCCACATTCATTGATGGTGAGAACTGGTAAAACCTTTTTAGCCATGGCAGCCTCGACAGTTTTGAGCATTGAGTGAAGCTCACTTATGTTCTTGTCCCACCCATTCGTCTTATAATTCATAACAAAATTGTCAAACCTTTTTAACAATGCGTTGAGGATCAAATCCATAGCCAACTCTTTCGAGACGAGACAATTCAGCCTTTTCAAGCGGTTAATGTGGCTTTTCATCTTAAGTACATAAGATGAAACTGATTGGGTATCATCCATACGACATGCATGGAGTGATCGAACCGTTTCGAAGCGCTCTACCCTTGCTTTTTGTTAGAACGTTTCCTCCAACGTTACATTTAAATAGTGGTTAGGTGACCTTTATCCCATTATTTAAATTAACAAGGTAGTCAATGTTTTGACAATTGCAACCCTTTGCAACTTCTAGGTTATGGGATCGACTTAAACATCATATGTGTGGTTGGCACGTTTGTCCCATCAACACCTTTGTAAACTACATTGTAGGTGATCCGTTAAACATGGTTTGCAAATCAAGTTACCCTAATTACACACACATGTGGGTTTTCCAACATAAGTGGTTAGGTGACCTTTATCCCACAAATATGGTATCCCCACCTCAAATCACAAGTTCCCTCAAAATGATTAGGTGACCTTTATCCCATTAAGTGTTTCCATGTGACTCAAGTGTTTTGCAAAAGGATGGTTTTAAACTTTTTTATAAAATAAATTTTAAGTTTCCATAATAAGTTTTAGAAAACTGTATGTACCTTGTATTTGCATGCTTTCAAATACGGTACCCTATGGTTCACTTTTTAATAAAACCACTTTTATTAAAATCATTAATCCGCTTAATAACCTTTTACTAATCACTTAATGATAAAGAACCATCAATTTTCAGCTTGTTATGTTTGTTAATAAGTTTCTTATGCATATCCAAATATCAATCAACAACCATACAACAAACAACCAAACAAGCGTAATCATACAAACATAAGTGCATAACCATAGACACTAAGTTGACTACACTTGTTTGCCATCACAAGTGTTGTCATTAGGTCTTTCCTGAGTGTTAACAATGATACATCAAAATGTGTCCATGAACTCCCACTTGAATCCACATCCAAATCCTTCATGTGTCCATGACTTTTGTGTCCTTTTTTGGGTCTTCATCTTGTGCATCTTCTTTTACAAAATTATATCCTAATACAATTTTCCTATTAAAAGAAATGAACCTAATCTATTTATTACATAACCAATGAATAAATAAATTACAACCCAAAATACAAACACAAATATTACAACCCTTTCAAGAACAAAACCAACATGACAAAATAACAATCAACCAAATCCAAAACACATAAGGTCAAGGCTATGTTATGCACAAAAACATGTATTATAAACAACATTCAAGAACAACCATGAATCCCTTTTTTAACCTTAATGTTTTGGCCAACACGAACCAAAATTTTAGGGTTTTGTCCAAACAAAATTAATCAACCATTCGATGTAATCTTTCAAGGTTTATACTAAAGCATGTAAGATAAAACCTTGAAACATAAGGAATTCATTCATCCATAAAAAAAACAGCCCCTAATAGGTTGAAAAATTCCATGAAAACTAACATTTCTAGAACTTTTGAAGCAAGTATTCCACATAACCGGCTCTAGATGCCATTATAGGGTTTTGTAACATGTTTATCAAAGCTAGTTTAACTATTTAAACGTAAAAAACGCAGCGGATATATGTGGTTAAAAGGTGTTTAACAATATGAAAATTTGAACCATTTTAACCCAAAACAAAACCCATAAACAAGGATCATATATATATGTGAAATGAAATGCTATCAAAATGAAAAGAACAACCATAGGTGTTCTTGAAACTACCTTTCAAGAACAACATGATGTAGTATGGATGAGAAGAAGATGATGATGCTTCTTGAATGTCTAGCCTCCAAAAGAGAAGTCCCCAAGCTTGTATACCCACAAGCTCTTACAAACACCTAAGTTGTTACGGAGTGCAACACCAAAAACTCTCTTTTTGTGCCTCTTTCAAAACCAAAAACTTCAGCTTCTTTTGCCTTAGATCCAAATATTTTTAGGCTTGTAGAGAGAGTTCTCTTTCAATGTGTGTGTGAGAGAGTGTGTGTAAGTTAGGTTGAGTGCAAGAGGGATTAAAGTCTTGTATAAACCAAGACATGCAATCCCAAGGAGTGGAACACCCTTGGGTGGCTGAAATAGTGTTTGAAATGGGTTCCCCCCATTTCAAGTTTTTTATAAAACTTGCACTCATTTAACCATAAGTTAATAAAATTAAAACCTCTTTTAATTTTATAACATTAACACACTATTATTTTAATTATTTAATTTTACTTAAATAATAATAAAATAAATAATTTCTCATGAACAAATTATCCATATAATTTGTTCTATTACAAAAGCAATGTTTTAGAAGACCCATTTTCTAAATTGGTGTTAATATTTATTTGTATGATCTCATCAACAAATAAATATTTATTGGTGTTAGATTAGCTTGTTATTGGGTCTGACCCGGCTTGGATCATAACATACTAACTACATCAATCTTGTATGTGTCTCGGGCATAAAAGATCCAACAATAATGAATGATGATTATGACAAACACAATAATATGAACACATGTAATATGCAAACATGATTTGATTCAAATGTATTTCATTAAAACTGATTAATGATTACAGATGAATAAAAAATGAATGTTATAAACAATAAATGCTTTGAACGCGTTGATGTTTATGTGACGACAACTAGGGTATATGTTTGTGTGAATTGATGTGATGTTTGGGTTTGTGGTTTGGTTGTTCGGGTGTTTGCGTTCGTCTCTTGTATCTATTGTTGGTACTTTGACGTTAAACCTAGGTTCCATATTTATAGGCACGTGTGTTTCAGTTAAGGAAACACCAGATCTCTTGGGATTTGCACAACTGTCTTGTTGACGTGTTGACTTATTGACTTGTAACCCCTGTATTATTTTAAATACAAGTGTTTTGACTACGCAACTGCATAGTCTTTCATTGGTGATTATTAATCCGCAGGAGTCTTGTTCTTCCGAAGGTACTTTGTTCTTCCGAAGCTATCTTGCTCTTCCGAGGTTACTTTGTTCTTCCGAAGTTATATTGTCCTTCCGAAGGGATCTTCACTTCCAACTTCAGAGCTGGTTGTTCATCCGCAGATGATCTTCGAATGTATTTTACTTATAGGAAACATATCTACAAAAGAACAAAATGTTCATCCATAGATGTTTCTTACACTTGATCAATTTTAGTAATTCAACAATTATGATAGTTGTACCTGCACTCATACACAAATCAACACACATATGGGTTTACAAATATACATAATGCATACATCAAAATGATGAATTATAATCATTCATTACAAGTATTGATTAAAGTTCTAAGCCAATACAAACTGATCTAGATCTATTGTTCCTAGATCTACAAATACTCCCCTTAGGCTTAGACACTTCTAAATAGGTCTTCAAAACTGATAGCTCCTTTAATCTTGACACCATCTTCTTGTTGAAATAAGATACTGCATCCTTTTGATCATCGTATTTGTACTTGATCTCTGTTCTGCATATCCTTTGAATCGTCTCAAAACATAGCCCAAAGAAGTCTTCTTCAGTAGTTAGTGTTTCCACCATACTTTGATGATGAACTATTTTGAGCTAATCTTCTTTCTAGACTCTTAGATCTGATACTTATTCAATGTTATCTTCTTTCAAAAGCCTAGCATTATACCTTCTTCTCTTGTGTGTTTTTGCATGTATTTTATCTACCACTTGTATCATATGAACATATAAACATAGATCATTCTGTGCTCTTTCATCAGACAACTTTGAGAAGAATTTGTCATGTAAGTATGATGTGTAGCTTGGCTGGAGTAGTTTGATCTCCACTAGATCAATGATTCTTATCTTGTCACCATTCTTCCCATCAACATTCGTCAGTAGCACCATTTCTTTTGTTTTCTCAACATATCTCCACTCAGTTAAAGGAATAGTGTATTGATTTACTACTATGACTTTGATGGTTGTTGTTTTCCTATTAGTATAACCAACCCTCCTTAAGAATTCATCATTAAATAATATGGAGGAGATGGTTTTTGATCTTCTCTCCTTTTTAATTCTTTTCTTATGTTCAACATCTTCTCTCTTAGCCTCCTTCATCACATCATCTATAAATCTTGTTTTCAGTATACCCACATACATAGAGCAATCTCTTCCCCTTCGATGAATTGGATAATTTGAGATGATTAGGCTTTGCAAATCTTTAATGTATCTCTCAAGAAGACTTAGTAAAGCTTCTACATTATGGAAGTATTCAATTATTCTAGATGATTTCTTGATGATTGCACAATCACATTCTTTATCATACTTCCATGCCATGATCTTGTTGTCTTCAATCGAGTTGGGACTTGTGATGTGATTAAACAGCTCTATCAATGTAGACTTTTGCTCTGTAATTTCTCTAAGTGTTGTACCCAAAGGCCACACTTTGCCAGGTATAACTACTCTTGGTTCTCTGATTAGTTTTTCATTCCCTTTGTGCTGGTCTTTAGGTTCAACAGTTGTAGAATCAGTAGGGAGATTTCTTTGTTGCTCATATGATGGATATGGAGCTTCTATTTTGAATCTCACTCCTGTGTCAAGCTCAACCGCCATTACATGATCCATCAATCTCCTATGCCCACCAACATTTCTTCCTTTAAGCTCAAGTGCCTTGTAGTTGTGACCTTGCAGCCAACAGATTTTATTGTACTTGCTAAGTTTTGTTGTATCACAGTGGCCTAGTTCTTTCTTGATCTTTTGAATGGCTTGAAATGTAGTGAATGCTTCATAGTCACAATTTGGGATCATGAATCTAGCAAGTTCAAATTCTTTTAGAAGATCCTTCATCTCATTTCCATTCAACCTTTCAACCATGTCAAAAGGATACCCATGTTTGATAAGGGTCAGAAACATGTTTGACTCAGGCCTTTCTTCTAATACGTGTTTGGTGGTCAGCAGTTCCTTAACTCGTAATTCTTTTTGTTTTTTGGGAGACTCATCTTTAGTGAGCTCAATCCATTCAGCATCACTTTCTGGTTTAGTAGGAGACAAAGGCTTTAAGGTTGAAGATTCAACATATTTTGATCTTTTAAGTGAATCTTGTACTTCAATCACTTCCTTCTTTACGAAACCCAAGTACTTCCTTTTCCTTGAATATTTAATGATATGCATTGAAGCTTCAATAGATTCTTTTGTTGGTTTTATAGCAGGAGGATTAGTTTCAATGTCTTTCATCTTCTTTTTCAATCTTTCAAGCTCCTCATCCTTCCTTTTCAGCTAATCAAGTTGTTCTTGCAGAATCTTGTTTGCTTTATTGCTCTCCAACTCAAGTATTTCCTTTTCAGCTTTCTCATGTACAATTAATTCTTCTTGTTCTTTTACAAGCTCAAGAGGAGCATAAATGACTTCATTGTTTTCTTGTATGCTTTCTCTTAATCTTTTCAAACTAGATTCTTGCTTCAGTAGCTGAATTTTTTTTTCTTTCATCATCCCCTTCAACTATTGAATTCATTGACTTCTATTGTTTGAATTGACAACAAGTTTGTTTTGTTCAGCAACCAAATAACTCTTGCTGACTGGGATATCATCATCACTGAGATTTGTTTCATTGTAAGCAATCACAACAACAATCTCATCATCATTCATATCTTCAAAGGCTATATTAGCTGAGCTTGAACAGGACTCAACAGCTTGCTCTACCTGTTTTTGTTTTGGTTGTTGTTGTTGCTCATGGTGAGTGACCGAAGCAGTATTATTTGAATAGACAAGGGATTTAGTCTTGGCTGGTGATAGTTGAACAGTACTGGATTGTGAAGCTAAGACTGTCTCCCTGGTGTAAAAGCTCTCAATGGATTACTTTTCTGGAGTTGGAGAAAGATATGGTGAAAGAGGGTGAATTGGAGAGATTGGTTGAGTGTTTTGGCTGGCTTGTGATTTTGTTAGGGGTGTTTGACGTTGATTTGGTGATAGTGGATGGATTCGATAGATTGGTTGAGTGTTTTGGCTGGCCGGTGATTGTTATAGGGGTGTTTGAGGTTGTTGGTGAATGGATGATTGAGGAGGTGAAGATGAGGCTTCCACAAAGTTAGTAGATGAACTCTCTTGAGCTTCTTCCCATATCAGTTCTTGTGGAAAGTTAACATGTGCTAACATAGGCATGTCTTCCCCTTCATATCTCCCACTGATTTTGTTCAATATCTTCCCAAATGTGTTTGCACAAATACATCTCCATCTGTTACTATTTTCGGCATTTCACCATTGATGATCAGTTGCAGGAACCTTGGGAACATATACATCTTATCTGCCTTCTGAACCCTTATTTTATCACACAAATATCCAAGGATTTACTTAGAGTAATTATATGTTCTCCATTCAAATAAACCTATGATTCCAGATGATATGTGCCTTGAAAATCTGTCTAGTCTAGACTTCCTATTTGAAATGCACTTCAAAAAGGTGTGACACAAGAACCTATAAGGTTTGCACAATCTTCCATTCTTGATCTCACCTTTTTCAAAATCTCTGTCATAACCCATCAGATAGAATATCTTTTCTATGTATTCATTCTCGAACACATCTGGATGACCTATCTCGACATCTCCTAAGTTGAGATTTCTCCTGATACAATGTTTATCAATCCTTAAGTGTTCATTCCTAATATCTGAATGTATCACCTCATCATATCCTTCATTTTCTACTCTAGCCGAGTTCCAGAAATCAAAAATGTGCGATTGATGTAACACCGGCTCCACTGATAAGGCATAAATCAGCATAGATCTTCTAAGATAGTAGATGATGTCTCGACATCCTTCTGAAACAGGGTCGTCAGGATTTAAGAATGTGCACACATTATGCTCCCTTGCAAATTGACTACTCATCTTTAACACAATGATTTGAGATCCGTACTATATGTTTGTTTGATGGTTTGGCTCAGTACTTTTGAATGTTTGTGAACAAGGGAAAAAAGGTTTCTTGAGAACGTTTTTCTAGGTTTGAAAAAGTATTCTGAAAAAGTGAATAATGAATTCCAAGTCAAAAACATCATTTATACTCCCTTGAACACATTTATTTCATTTATTTAATGAAATGGGTCCCACTTTTCTTATTATCCTTCTCTTGTTATTCTTCTGTGGAATTGTATTTGTTCCGCAAATTTTAGTGCATAGTGCATCCGTAGGATATATGCGGATGCCTAACCTAAAACTAAAAGTTTTAATTGAAGTATAACTTGATTTTTCATAGGTTAGCAATCTATGGAAATGAATTATACTAGTAAAATATTAACTCATTCGTAGGTTACCAATTTACGGATAGTCATATTGTACTCCCCCTTAAGTTTTGCACTATAGATTCTGCTAATGTTTACAATGCACTGTAGCTTCTGCTGAATTTTAACAAGCCACAATTGAAACTTATTCTATTGTATGGTTCTAATCAACAGATAGAAACATTTATTGTTATTGGACCTTGTTGACTTTGTATTCATGACAATTGTGTACAAGAAGGTTTTTAAAGGCTTCATGTATCCAAAAACTAAGTTAGTGCTCAGGTTCCAGCTCCTTAATTATTTTCATGATTCTACTCCCCTTAAAATTTTGATCAATGATGAACAAAAGCATTTATCATAAATTTATAAGAAGTATTTCATGTACCACACATGTCTGTCCAAACATGCCAAACAAAAAGAAATCAAGTTAAAATACATAAAATTGAAATGAGTGCTATGTACAAGCATTTATACACATAGACGCGGATTGTACTATAACACTAATCATCTTCCTCATTGATTTGTTTGATAAATTCGTACTTAATTTTAGTTCTGTTTGCTAGTATGTTTGTCCACTTAAACCCATACAAGAGTATTATGTCAACTAGGCAGGATGTTTATCATGTTTATTAAGAGGTAACTGTTATGGGCTTCACATTCAATTCACTTAGTGTTTGTCCCCCCTTTGTGAATGAAATCATCAACTTTTAACACTTAGAAACTATGTACTTTAAGTTATAAGTTCTATCTTGAGAGGCATTGATCTAGAAGCTCTAAATTTAATGTACAGTTGATCAAAAAGGATTCTTTTAGGAGCTTAGATATAATCATTAATAGGTCACCAGGTCTTTACTTCCATAAAACAAAGGTGACATTAACCTAGGTCTTTGTTTTGCACAAAAGAAAGGGTGGATTAGGATCATGATGTTTTCATACACCCATCTCTTTGTGTAAAAGGATTCTTTTGGGAGCTTAGATATAATCATTAATAGGTCACTAGGTCTTTACTTCCACAAAAAAAAGGTGACATTAACCCAGGTCTTTGTTTACACAAAAGAGAGGGTTGATTAGGATCATGATGTTTTCATATACCCAACTCTTTGTTTACACAAAACATAGGGAATATGATTTGCAAAGATAGACATTATAAAGTGTTGGTACATAGTGTGCTTAGAGAGTGATTTGGTCATATCAAAATAAGACTTACTTGTTGTATCCTCAAAATGAAGTCTACCACAAATAGTTATTTTATATTATGTTTGGCATGCACTTAGTGTAGTTTCCACTCAGGATGAACTTACTAACATATCAAGAAACTTGATAAGATTTTAATGATTCTTAAGAATTCACAAAGAAGCAAAGGCATAATGTACTATCATTTCCCAAACATATGTTATGCCGAATTAAAAGACACAGATAGAAAAGCAATATAAATTATTTTTTTATTATAAGTATTTACAAGGACAGACACATGCATTTATTGTTTATTATGATTAATCTAAGTTAATCATACCCAGACTCACAATTAGAAAATTAAATCTAACTGAATCAAAGGCTTTAGTGAATAAATCAGCAAGCTGATTTGTTGTATCCACTTTGACTAACTTCATCAAACCTTTTTCTGAGCAATCTCTTAAAAAATGGTATCTTATTTCAATGTGTTTTGTTTTACTCTATTGTACTGGATTAGCAGTAATAAACATAGCAGCTGAGTTGTCAATGTAAGTTGTCGTATGAAGGAAGTTGTAACAATGATCAAGTAATTGGTTTTGCAACCAAAGCACTTGAGAGCAACCAGCTGAAGTAGCTATGTACTCAACCTCAGCTATGGAGACAGATACTTGTTTACTTCATGCACTACCATGAAACTAGTCTTGGTCCTATGAATTGACATCCACCAGTTGTGCACTTTTGATTATTATTGTAACCTCCATAGTCACTATGTGAATATGAGTAAAGAGTAAAATCACCATCCTTTGGATATCAAAGTCCAAGAGTAGGTTTTCCTTTCAGATATCTAAAAATCTTCTTCACAACATTTAGATGATACTCTTTGGAATCTGATTGGTACCTAGCACAAACACACACTGCAAACATAATGTCAGGTCTGCTGGCAGTTAAATACATAAGTGATCCTATCATTGATCTATATAATCTTTGATCAACAAATTTTCCGGTACGATCAGGTACAATTTTATCAATTGTTGAGGCTGTTGTTTTGCATGAAGATGTATCAGCTAGGTTGTACTTCTTCATCATTTTATGTATGCACTTCTCTTGAATGATGAAAATGGCATCTATCTTCTCATGACCTTGTATACGAAGGAAGAAAGTAAATTCGCCCATTGAACTCATCTAAAACTCATTTTTCATCAACTCTTCAAAGCTTACACATAATCCTTTATTAGTTGAGCCAAATATAATGTCATCAACATAAATTTGAACAACTAAGAGATCTTGATGTTCTTGTTTGAGAAAGAGAGTCTGATCAGTGGTTCTTCTTTTGTATCCATGCTTGAGCAAGAAAGAAGATAATGTTTCATACCGCTTTCTTGGTGCTTGATGAAGACCGTACAACGCTTTGTCAAGCTTATATACACTCTATGGGTAATGAGGATCTTCTAATCTAGGAGGTTGTGATACATCGACTTCTTCATCAGTTTTCCCATACAAGAAAGCACATTTGACATCCATTTGATACACAATGAACTTCTTAAACGATGCATATGGTAGGAATACTCTTATAGCTCCAATTCTTGCAATTGATGCAAAAACTTCATCATATTCTATTCCTTCTTCTTGTGTGTAACCTTGTGCAATCAACCTTGTTTTGTTTCTCACAATAATACCTCTATCATCTAGTTTATTTTTGAAGATCCATCTTGTTCCAATTGGATTTTGACCTTTAGTTAAATCAATTAGATTCCAGACTTTCTGCTTTCTGAATTGTTAAAGTTCTTCTTGCATAGCTTTAATCTAGCTATTGTCCTTTAGAGCAGCTGTGATGTTTCGAGGAACTACTTGTGAAAGGAAACAAGTGAAAAGATAGATGTTTGCAACTCCACCATGACTTCTTGTGGTTCTTTTGTTAAGATCACCAATAATGTTGTCTATTGCATGTGTCTTATGAATTCATGTTGTTGGAGTAGATTCTACTAGAATAGATTTTTCCAAGTTAGTCATATTCATTAATGTAGATAGATTCAATCCAGCTGATGAATTTAGGAAGTAATCAAAGTGTTCCTCTTGTTCAACATCAGGTATAGAATGATCACCCTTAGTCTGATCATCAGGAGCGTCAATAATAACTTCCGCAGGAACTTCTCCGAAAGCAATTTGTTCTTCCGTAGGAGTTAAAGGAACTTCTATGGATGATGTATAAGGATTTGCTGAATAATCTCCAATTTTTGTTATATCTTATTGAAAACATGGAACACTTGTTGAGACATTATTCATATCTCCGGATGCATGACAATTATCTACAGATGCAGAGGTAGCAACTGCGGATAAAGTGTTTTAATATGAAGATGTATGTCCATGAGGCTGGACTTGTGTAGTATCATGGTTGTTATTTGTTGTTTCTTGTTCCATGATAGTTGATGAGTGTTTTCTTTGAGGATCAATGGATAGTGATACTTCATTCATATTTGGGGGAACAAATGTATAGCACGTATCATTAGATCCTGCATTATTCAAATAACCTGAGTTAAATGAATCTGTTAGAGCATTAATATCAAACAACCATGATAATCCTATTATAGATTTAGGAAATAAGGACTCATCAAATGATACATTAGGAGTTTTTTTCACAATGTTATGTTATGGAATGTAAATCCTATAAGATTTAGATGTTGAAGAATATCCAATAAAGAAACCATCATAGGCTTTTTCTGAAAAATTTGCCAATTGTTTTTGTGTGTTTAAAACAGATTCATGACACCCAAAAGCTCTAAGATTTCCTATGTAATGTTTTATTTTATATAAAAGCTCATAAGGTGTTTTATTATGTTCTTTTACAATCAATTTCCTATTTTGAACGTTGCATGTTGTATTTACTTCTTCAGCCCAAAAGGTGATTGACAATTATGAATCAGCTAGCATTATTCTTACTACTTCAATAAGTGTTCTGTTTCTTGTTTCAGCAACTCAAATCTGTTGTGGAGTTCTTGGTGCACTGAATTGTCTTGCAATACCTTTATTCTTGCAAAAATATTGTAAGTCAGTATTAACAAATTTAGTCCTATTGTCACTGCAAAAAATTTTAACTTTTAAATCAAGTTGATTCTCAATCTTGATGACAAAGTCCATTAATGTTTTTGTTGTTTCACTATATTGTTTTAAGAAGAAGACCCACGTGAATCTAGTGAAATCATCCACTATCACTAAACAATAGTGCCTCTTTCCAATGCTCATCACATTGATTGGACCAAATAGATTCATGTGAAGCAATTTGAGTGGTGTAGTGTTTGTATTGATAATTTTGAATTTATGAGACACTCTATGTTGTTTTCCTTTATAACCTGAAGGACAATGGTTTAAACAATAAAATTCTTTCTTGGGAACCCAATAACTAGGTCATTTTTCGACAATTTGGTCATGTTCTTCATGTTAGAATGAACAAGCCTTCTATACCATAATTGAGATTTATCTTCTGATGATTTGGATAGGAGGCATGTTTCATGTGTTGCGAGTGAAGTGTTGTTCATATCCAAAACATATGTGTTTCCTTTTCTTGATGCTTTAAGAAGGATCCAATCTTTTGGAACTAAAAACCTGGTTTAAGAATGTAACCAATTAGTGTTATCAAATAACGTGGTATAATATTGATCACAAATTTGAGACACACTCGGTAAATTATATTGTAAATTTTCACAATAGTTTACTTTCTCAAATTTGAGCACACCATTAGTTACCATTCCTTCACCAACTATTTTACCTCCCTTCTTATCCCCACCAAATGCCACATATGAGGCATTTTTATGCTTGAAGTCATGGAGAAGAGAACAATTTCCTGTCATATGCCTTGACAACCACTATCAACATACCACTTGCTGTTAGATCTCCAAGATAGTTCCTACACATAGAAAGAAATCAATTAGAATTGACAACCCAAGCCTAAATGATCTTGGGTTCGCTAACATTATCTAAAATGGTTACTCCTTCATGAATAAGTTTTGAAATTTCAGTATTAATTTTAGTTTTGATTGATTCATTCTAAGTTGTTTCAGATGAGGATGATTCTATTGAATATGAGGTTGTTGAACTAGCTCTTGGTTTCTCATTCTCTTCTTCATTAATCTTTATTTTTTTGGTTTGTTGTTTTTGATATTGATAATGAGCGTTGATTGTGGAAGGTTTCATCTTCTTTTGATTTTGAACGAGGTACATGAGTTCCCTTTTCAAAATTATCAAAGAAAGCATCATCAGCTTTTGTTTCTTTTTCAGTCAAATCCACCCTTTTGTGAGGTGTTTTTGATTGCTGAAATGTTGTTCTCTTCTTCAAAGGTTCAACATTAGTGGATGTTTTCTCCTTTGGTTTTGGATTTTGTTTTTTGTTGCTGCTTCTTAGATTTTGAGGATTTTCCACTATCAGTAGATTGAGTGACTAATTCAGCTTTACTAGATTGTTTCTTCTTTTTGCTCGTTGTCTTGTTCTTTTTATTGTAATAACATTCCTAAGTTGAATGGTTAGTTTTGTTGCAAATAACACAATTTGTTGAAGAAACAGTCAGATGTCTTGTGATTGTTCATATTGCAAATGGAACAATAACTGTTGAAATAACAATCTTAGTATTGTGATTTTTCATATCACACCATTTTCAATACATATCCTCTGAATCTTCATCAGATTTGACTACTTTCTTCTTCTTTGTCAACTTTTGAGGCTTTGCATCCTTCTCCAATTTTTTTGTTAATTTATCATTTTTTCAGCTTTTGAGGCTTTGATTTGTTTGCTACTGATTTTGCCTTCCGTAGATCATCTACTGATTTAGTGGATTTGATTTTACGCAGATCTGCTACTAAAGAAGATTTCTTTTTAGTAAGATTTGCTGATTGTTTCTTCTTTTCTTTTTCATCAAAAGATTTGTGTACTTTCACAATAGATACACACTTTTCTATCTCTTCCTTTGAAGGTTTTTGTTACTGATGTAGTTTTTGAAGACCTTCATTTAATTGAGCTATTCTCTTGCAAATAGTCTTCAGCATGTTTCTTTCTTTTGGTGGATATGGCAACTTTGATTCTTCAAGAACTTTTGGAATGATTGCTTCACGAGCAACATTCTTACCAATGTTCAGTAGATCATCATCATGTTCATCAGAATCATCCAAGTCATCACACTCATCAAAGTCATATTGTGAGTAATTTTGTTTACCAAAATCATTCTTACCTCTCCAGCCATGGGTGGAACTTTGTTTTCCATGTGAGCCATTAATGCTTGATTTTCTTCCAAGACTTCCTCCTCATACATACTCCAGTCACAGGTGAGCCAATAATTGTTTGATGAACATAACCTATCTCTTACCTCTTGAAGAATGATCAGCCCAGTTTCTTTAGATTTACTTGTTCGTGCTAATGTATTTGTGGTTGATGAAGATGAGTTGGTCAATTGTGGTTGTTTGAAAGATCTTTGAGATGATGATGGTTGTTGATACTGATGTTGTTGTTGTTGTGCCGAGTCAGGATTTGATTATTGAGTATATTCTCTAGAGAAATGTCCATAGATATTGCACTTGAAACATCGTACCTTAGACTTATTCACATCAATCTTTGATGATTTTCTTGTTGCAGCCAAGTTTTTATTTCTCCTAAGATATTTTTTGGCTCTGTAAGCAATCATTTCCATTCGCCATTGTAGATCCATCTCTTCTACTACATCTGGATGTAGTTCTTCCAAGTCTTGCAGCAAATGTTGGCAGGCATAAAGGAGCTTCCCAGGTAAGCTTGAAAACTTGAATTGAAAGCTGCAAAGGTTGTTTTTTGTTCTTTCGAGTCCAGAACAACAATGATGGGCTCAGTTTGGTTGATATTTGATGAAGACTTTGTTGTAGACTTACATTGAGAAGATTTATTTGAAGGTTTTGATGCATAGAAACTTACTTACACTTCATCTTCACTCAAAGTACAAGAGTTGTCACTATCATTGTTGGAAATAAAGGCACTTCCAACAGTTTTTGTTTCTTTAAAATGATAGGCTGAGACATGTGTTCTCACACTCTTGTTTCTTGATTTTTCATCTATTTCAAGAGCCTCAACTTTAGCTACCAATGTATCTAAACCAGTTGCTTTGAGGTCAATGGTGCTCATGAACATGGACATTGTTTGCTTCCAACTTTCTAAGTTGGAGCATCTTTTTGTTTGGTTCCTCATTTGAATATTTCAACTCCAAGATATTCATATCTGTTACAAGTTGCATAAATCTATGGAGTTGTTGAGGAATCGATTCACCCTCAATATGGTGAAATGCTTCATATTGTGAATGAAAAGTGTCTCTCCTAATGCTTCTGATTTCATCACTCTATAAACAAAGTGTATGAAGAATTTTCCACAAGGAGTTTGTTGTTTTGTTATTATCACATGTGATTAATATTTCTTCAGGTAAAGCCATACTAAGCAAACTGTATGCTTTAATATCAACTTTCACCTTCATAATATCATCAGGTGATAGATCCTTTGTAATTATGGGTTGATTATTGTCATTGTAATCCAACCCAAGAGTGGGTGGAATATAAGGACCTTTAGTTATTGAAACCCATAAGTCAAAGTCAGTATAATTCATATGATTCTTGAACTTGATTTTCTAGTACTTCAAATATGCTTTAGTTTCAAACTTTGGAGGTTGGTAGGATGATCTTCCAAAGTTATGTTTAGTTCAAGTCTAAGATTTTAACTATTAAAGAGTTCATAGCTGAAAATGAGATTTTCAGCCCTCTTTGGCTCGTTTTTGGTGGAGAAATCCTAGCAAGAAGGTGTTTGCTTGAGGCTTGTGGGTATGGATGCTTGAGGACACCTCTCCTTGGTGTTTTGGTCATTCAAGAAGCTCATTCTCCTCATCAAAATCCCGTTTTTCAGTAGTCTTTGGAAGGTAGTTCCATGGTTTGATTTTTGGTTGTTATTTCTTGTTGATTGCTAGTTCATACACATATAAATGATCCTTATGTTCTTGAGTTTGTTGTTGTTATGAGATTAGCCTTGATTTTAAGATTATAAATGATAATATTAAGGTTTTATTCCCCTGTGTTTTCAAGTTTAAAAGGTTAAACTACTTTGATTTGGTCCAACAAACCCAACACTAAGCCTATTCAAAATGATTTAGGAATATTCTTCCTAGATCTAATAGACAGATTTCTTCTGAAGACTTTTATGTACATACTATTATTTGATGTAATTTTCGATAAATTTGGACCACCTTTCCGCTGCAACTCTGTTTGACTTACCAACTTTCACAAGTTGGTGAAAAGGTCCATGCTTTTGGAGTACTGTACATTGAGGTCTTAAGTTTGAGCTTTCTACTTTTTGTAATATATTAGGATGTGAGCTATGGTATGTCATAATCACTAGTCAAAACTCAATTTGTCTTTTAACTTGATGTTTGATTTTATTTTCTAGGCTTATGTGTCCAACTGGCTTTCAATGTATAGCCGGCTGTAGGATGTAGTATATGTATCTCAAGTACTTGTAACTTTAGAAGTATGCTTTGTAACACTTTGTAATAGATCTTGAGAAGCAATATACTGCAATCTTGAAAACCAAATACGTGTATTGTTATCTTGTTCTATCTCTCTTTTACTTGTGTTCTTAGCATCCCCCATAATAGTTTAACCAGTTTCCTATTTGATATATTAAGTGTTCTAAAGAACTCTCCTCACTTATGATGTTATGTTGTAAAAGTGCATCACCCCTTCTAATGGTCCTTCATTTGGTATAAGAGCTTGTAAAGCTCTTGATATAAGATCTCACTATCTTAAGATCCCTCGCACATAGAAAACACTTTACAACTCAAATGGCAGCAATCACCAAGGCTGATATGGAAACTGGAACTACGACAAAGTCTCCATTGATCACTCATGAAGACTTTGATACTTGGTGTCAAATAATGGAAGGCTTTATCAAGTCTCAAGACTCTAGGATATGGGACTCTGTTGTTGAAGGGCCTTACATACCAAACAACTCATCTACTAAGAATGGTGGTTTGATTCTAAAGGATGTGGCTGATTTCTCTCATGAAGAGAGGAAGAGAATAGAAATTGATCAAAAGGCCATGACAACCCTTCAAACTGATCTTCCAAACTCTATCTATAGAGCCTTCAAGAAGTTCAAGACTGCAAAGCAACTATAGGAAGCAAGCCAAGGAGAACAAGAAGGATCTTCTCAAGTAGCAGTTTGAAAACTTCACCTTTAAAGTAGGTGAGACCATGACTCAACAATACCTCAGGTATGTTGAGATTATGGATACTTTAATGGATGTTGGAGTTACTCTTGAGAACAGGGACACAGTAAGGAAGTTTATGTCCTCTCTTCCTAGACAATGGACAAACTATTGTGTTGTTAACAAGAGGACTAAGAACCTTAAGACTCTTACTCTGATTGAGTTGTATGGTATTCTCAGTGGCTACTAGATGGAGATGAACATGCAAAACTCATCTGGTAACTCTAGCAATCAAATGAGTTCAATCCTTCATGTGACTAAAAGGGATAGCATAGAACCACAATATCATCTCATATGTTACCCTGACAACTCACAAAAGGGTCCATTCATCACCTTCACAGAGGCTTAAAGAGAAAGCTACACTCAAGGAGGTCCTATCCAAGAGACGAGTTCTTCTCATTCTATTGTCTCTATTGATGAATCCACAGGCAATTTTCTCTTCACTCTTGAAGATTTGGACTGTAGCCATCTAGATTATCTGGAATATATGGAGATAGTTCAGCAGATGGCTCTTCTCACTCATAGAGTCAAGAAGTTCTACAAGAGGATAAGTAGGAAGTTTCCTAGCAATCCAGCCAGTGTAATGTTTTGGTTGGACAAAAGCAAGGTAAAGTGTTACAACTATAACCAGATGGGACACTTTTCTAGAGAGTGCAAGGCACCAAGAGCAAATGGTGGCCAGACTCAACCGAAACCAAACTACACAGAGAGAGCTCCCTGGAATGAGAAACCAAAGCAGCAAGCTGTAGTTGTTGTTGAAGAATGAGGCTTTGACTGGAGCTTTAAGGTGGAAGATGCATCTCCAAATCAAGCACTCATGGCTAACCACGATGAAGCCAAGGTATTGGAACATC
>BJCM01002396.1:0-10944 GCA_018326385.1 Flaveria bidentis | reverse complement strand
TGATATTCTTACTTAGAATCGAATATGATAATCAAGTCAATGATTGAGTGGCGGAAACAAACAATCAAAGAACATTCAAAGCAAGAAAATTACTCATAAATGTTGTTTGTATTGATATATGAAAGTTGATAAGTTACAGAGAATAATTACAACAAAAAAATTCTCTATATCTCTGTCGTCACCTCAGTATGAGGTAAACTGTTCTATTTATAGGCAGACAAGATGCCTTTACAAAATGACTAAACTACCCCTCACCTATTACATCAGAAACTAGTCTAAGTCTTAATCCGCATCTCTGCTTGTTCATCCGCATTGACAAATTCGGATGAGTTAATCTTGATCAACATTTCCACTTGATCATCAACATTAGTAAGTTGCTCATCCGCATTGGTTAATGCGGATGAATAAATACTTGTGCGCATCTGGTTGGTCATCCGCATTTGCAAATGCGGATGAGCAAAGTCTTGTCCGCATCTTCTTTTGTTCTTCCGCATAAGTCAATGCGGAAGAGTAAGTACTTGTCCGCATTTCTGCTTGTGGTCTTCCGCATTTGTCAATGAGGAAGAGTACTTTATTCTTCTAAGCAGATTCTTCATCCGCATTTCTTCTTGGACTTAAGGGATTTTAGCAGAACAATCATCAAATCACCTATTGAGTTGGCATGTATGATCCTTTCAAGGGTCCAACAAAACCCGATTCGGACGAATGTGGGTTTTGGGGATCTACGTGTGAAGATTATGGATGAAACTCATAAAACTCGATACTCTATTCATCCCGGTGCTACGAAGAAGTACAGGACCTGAAGAAAGATTATTGGTGGCCAGGTATGAAACACGATGTGGCAGATTAGGTGAGCAAGTGCCTTACTTGTTTACAAGTAAAGGCCAAGCACCAGATGCCGTATGGGAAGATCCAACCATTGGATATACCGGAGTAGAAGTGGGAGCATATCACCATGGAAATTATTACGAATTGCCACATATCGTGAAAGGGTATGATGCTATATGAGTGATATTTGATCGTCTAACGAAGATAGCTCACTTCCTACCGATCCACGAGACATATTCATCCGAGAGGTTGGCATATCTGTTCATCAAGGAGATTGTAACTCATCATGGTGTGCTAGTGTCTATTATGTCTGATCGTGACACCCGGTTTACATCTAAATTTTGGAAGAAATTCCATGTTGTAACTAACTGCAAATGAATACCTTCAAGCTATACATCTTCAACTCCAGTTGTAACTACCCCTGTAAATGAAGTTTCTATCAGCACAACAATGACAAATTCAGCTGATACATCTGAGATGCCTTCAAATTCCAACTCAGAGGCTCCATAACCAGACAAAGAATCTTCCAATGTAAAAGAAAATGGTGGTGGTGATAATGATCAGTAATTTCAATGATGTCACATGCTCTTTGAATCAAGTCTCTCTTGATAAGTGTGATGATGTGGTGGGAGAAACATCAATGCTAGATCTAAATTTCTCTAATTTAGATCTCTCTCAGCAACTTGTTGTTATTCCTCAGCTAAGGATCCACAATTCTCATCCCGTCACAAACATCATTGGAAATGTTGACACAGGGTTAAGAACAAGAGGAAAAACCCATGAAGCAAATGTTTGTCTTCACTCTTGTTTCTTATATCAGATAGAGCCCAAGAAGATTGATGAGGCTCTAAAGGATGGAAGTTGGGTTAAAGCTATACAAGAGGAGTTGCTTCAATTCAAAAGACAGAAGGGTTGGAACCTATGTCATCTTCCTTATGGGAAGACTACTATAGGAACCAAATAGGTATTTAGGAATAAGAAAGATGATAGAGGACTTGTCATCAACAAAAAGGCTACACTAGTTGTTCAAGGATATGCTCAAGAAGAAGGAATTGACTATAGAGATGTCTTTGCTCCTGTAGCAAGACTTGAAGCTATCAGGATATTCTTGGCTTTTGTTGCATCCAAAAACTTCAAGGTCTATCAACTTGATGTCAAGTGTGCTTTTCTCTATGGGGTAATTGATGAAGAGGTGTATGTCAAACAACCACATGGTTTTGCAGATTCTGATCATCTTGATTATGTCTGTAAGCTTGATAAAACTCTTTATGGGCTGCACCAAGCACCAAAGAAGTGGTATGAGACTCTCTCTCAGTATCTTTGCAAGCATGGATCATAAGGGGTACTATAGATGGAACTCTCTTCATCAAAAGACAAGGAAATGGCTTGATGCTAGTTCAAGTATATGTAGATGACATCATTTTTGGTTCAAGTAATCCAAGGCTCTACAAAGACTTTGAGAAGCTGATGAAGGACATATTTGAAATGAGCGCCATGGGAGAACTCAATTTCTTTCTGGGAATTCAAGTGAAGCAAGTTGAAGATGACATCTTCATAAGTCAGACAAAGTATGTTCAGGACATTCTCAAAAGGTTCAACATGACTGATTGTAAGATTTCTAAGACACCCATAGCAAGAAACCAATCCCTTGGGCCTGATCTTGAGGGGGAGTGTGTGGATGAACACCTTTACAGGGCTATGATTGGGTCTCATATGTATCTTATAGCTAGCAGGCCTTATATCATGTTTGCCACATGTATTTGTGCAAGATATCAAGCCAACCCCAAAATGTCATATCTTATCACTACGAAGAGATTTCTAAGATACCTCAAAGGTGCCTCAACACTTGGCCTCTAGTATCCCAAGAACTCTGACTTTAATCTGTATGCATATACAGATAGTGATTATGGTGGCTATAATATGAATGCAAAGTCTTTGTGGAAGGGTAGTCTCATGACAATGCAAGAAAGAATCTTGTGTCTCTGCATCAACTACTAAAGCTAAATACATTGTTGCTGCAAGCCGTTATGCCCAAGTGCTTTGGATTCAAAACCAAATGCTTGACTATGGATTAAACATCAAGGAGACTCCTATCCACATAGATAACAATAATTCTATCTCAATCACAGAAAATCCTATGCAACACTTAAGGACAAACTAGTCAAGATTAACACAAATGAACAATATGTTGATCTGTTCACCAAAGCTTTTGATGAATAAAGATTCAAGTATCTTATATCAGCTATTGAGATGAATGACTTTAAGTAGCTTTTCTTAAAAACTTAATCATATTATTTCTAAAACCTGTGTTTCCTAAGTTGTGTATTTCATCACCTTCATAAAGCTCTTGTTTTCTCTGGATGAAATCCATTTAGAAGAACTTTCCTTAGATTTTTGAAAATCTTGATGTTTTAAGTCCTTCGGAAGATATAAATTTATCTTTGGAAGAAACTTATACCTTTAAAACAAATAACTGCCTAAATAAATTGCATTTGGAAGAAATGTCTGAAATCTCTTTCGAAGCTTAAAAGTTTTCTCTTAGGCACTTACATGTTTCCAAGGACAAATTTCTTCCGAAGCAAATTAACTCTCGAAATCTTAACTGAATAAAACTTTTAAGTCTTAATTCTCTTCCGAAGCAAAATTTTCAAAACTTCATGATATTCTTTAGAAGTCCGTTTGGCTTCAAAAGCGTTTTCATTAAATCTTCCGAAGACAATTTACCTTCGGAAGCATTTTTGACTTCCAAGAAAACTATTTTTTGAGAAAAAAGTAAACTTCTTTTTCAGAGGTGGGACCGACATCCGGATTTCAAAGTTTATCCTCTTTCATTAACTTTGTTTTAAATCCTTTTCACATATTAACCCAACGGTTTCCCCCTCTTTCAAAGTAAACTTCTTTTTCAGAAATGAAGTAGTATGTAACGTAAAGTGGAATATAATGAAAGAGGAACGAAATAATGAATGCATGCAGTAATGAATGAAAGAGAAAGTAATGAAAAAGGCTTGCAAGCAAATGAATGGAGGTTCACAACTCATTAAGAGTTGTTAGCTCAACTCTGTGTGTATTTACAGCGTGCGATTTTGGCTAACTCATAAGGGTCCATACACACAGTAGGAGTTCAGTCTTGGTGACTGCTCCAATACGTGCGATTTCGTAATTACTGTGTATTATACAACGTGCGGTTTTGGCTAACCCATAAGAGTTCACACACAGGGGGAGTTTGTCCTAGTGACCACTCCATATGTGTGATACGTGCGATATGTAGGATACGTGCGATACGGATACCAGCGATATGGGGTCCTTGTCGCTTAACCCTAGATAAATTGCTTGATGGTTTAGAAGGGGGTTAAGTACATGACATGACCTAGATAAAAGTGATAAGATAATAAACTACGAAAAGTGCGATAAGTACGAAATGTGCGAAACATGCGAATTGTACGAAACGAACGATGATGAAGATAATAATGATATTATCTATGTGTACGTATGATGTATGATCACATGAAAAAGTAAAGAACGGTTTTATTGAAAGCAAAGTATGTTTTATTATAAAACTAGAACTCACTCAGCAACGCTGACTTTTATGTGTTTCTAGTTGGCAGGTAATGTTGCTGAGGATGGCACGGGGTGGCTACTCAGCTCTTTTGGATGGCATGCATTTTTATAATACTTTTGTGTTAAAATGTAACATGAATTTTGTAATTTGATAACAATGTATGATTTTGAAATCGTAACGAATATGTTGTTTTGTAATGTTTCCGCTGCAACGCTTTATGTAAAGTTATATGTTTTATGTGCAATGATTTACCAGTTGTAGGTGTCCCGGGAACGGGGCCTTACAAGTTGGTATCAGAGCCAAAGTTTATGTGAAATGGGTAAAATTTCAAAATAAACCTAAACTTAAACTGAAAATGGGACAGAAAGAGAAAGGATGCCAGTCTGAGTAGCTGCGTGCCATGAGGTAGTTTCGTATTGATAACCGGTATTATGTGCACATGTTATGTGATTTATGTGTTACTGGTAGATTTAGATACTGATGTAGTCAGGATAGGTAATGCTTAGGGTATGAAGAGTAAAGTAAGTGGCTAATCATAACTGGCCATTGTAATTAGGGACTTACTATACTTGACATAAACTGAGCTGTTCCCTTGAATGACCGTGTTGGTGTTTGAATTTTTAAGTGTGTTAGAGGATGACCGGTGGTAGATCATCTAAAGCTTCACGTTGTGGGGGTCGTGGTGCTGAACCACGGGTTACGAGAGGAAGGCCTAGAGCCGAGAAGGTGGTTCATGAAGAACCCGAGACCCCTCATCCGGAGGGTGGTGATGAGAGTGCTAATCTGAGAGCCCCAGTGAAGGAGGCGGTTGTGGAGGAAGTGCATCAGGTCATGTAGAAGATCCTACCGTCTGTGGTGACCGAAGTGATAAAGGCTCTTAGAGATGGAGAGAGAAAGGAAAGGAGTAGACCTACGGGAAAAAGGAGACAGCCCGAGACTGAAACGATTCTGTCTGATGACGAAGAAGAAGAGGAAGAAGAAGAGCCTGCGCCAAAGGTGGCACGAGGTTGTAACTATGGGGCATTTATAAGATGCAAGCCCCCAACGTTTGATGGGAATGGTACTGCTGCTGCTGCTCACCGATGGGTGAGAGAGATGGAGGCGGTACTCGACATCAGTGAGTGCTGGGAGGATCAGAAAGTGAAGTTTGCTACCCACTCTTTCGTGGTCTCAACTTTATGCTGGTGGGACAATATTGTCCAAGCTGAGGGTAGCCGGGCTATCGGAAGAATGAGATGGTCGGAGTTGAAGAGGCTGGTGACTGACGAGTTCTGTCCTCACCGTGAGATGGATAAAGTTGAGAGGGAGTTCCTGCAGTTGGAGGCGGGAACGATGACACATGAGCAATGCACCACCAAGTTCAATGAAATGGAACGGCTAGTGCCTGATCAGGTGACACCTCTATCACGAAAGACCAAGAGGTATATTCAGGGCTTGCCAGCGGACATCCGCAGGCATATGATCGCTGCCCGACCAAGGATGTTTGGGTCAATAGTTGATTTGGCGGGGAGGTTGTATGATGAAAGGACTATGGTGATGGCTGAGGTGAGTAGGAAGAAAAATGGAAACTGGAACTGGAGTGGGAAGAGGACTGGATGGGGTGGTATCCTGACGAATAATAAGCACGCACGGGGGGATGACCGACGTGTGGTCACATCTGGTGCAGGATCGAAAAGGTGTGGTAAATACGGGAAGGAGCATTCGGGAGAATGCAAATGGGGGTCAAACATCTGCTTCAAGTGCAGGAAGCCGGGCCATATAGCAAGGGAATGCGGGGTTGTAAGGTGTTACAACTGTGGAGAGAATGGTCACCTGAGTAAAGATTGTAAGAAGCCGAGGGCTGAAGGATCAGGAGTGAGAAAGGCTGGAGGAGAAGGGTAGAGGCAAGTGCAAGAGCGTTCATGATGACGCGGGGGAGGCTATGATGGAACCCCGATGTTGTGTCAGGTACGTTTCTAATAGATCAAACTTTAGCCTTTGTGTTATTTGATTATGGTGCTATTAAACGTTTATTTCTACTACTTTCTATGCTACATTGCCTGTTAGTAGTAGCAAGAATACAGATACGCCCTTCAATGCAGAAACTGTCATAGGTAAGCCTACCTAGATTTCTAGGATAATAGAAGGTTGTGACATGGAACTAGAAGTTCACAAGTTTCCTGTTAGACCAGCATGATAGCCTTAGGTGGGTTTGATGTAGTTCTTGGAATGGATTGGTTGGCGGACTACGAGGCGAACGTGGTGTGTTGCAAGAAGAAGGTTCGATTAACAGCGCCTGACGGGAATAAGGTTACGGTTTACGGTGATCAAGTCACAACGATTCCAAAGGTGACATCGATGACGGTGGCGAAAAACGCATGAGGCTTGGATGTGGTGCCTACTTGGCCTACATGAAGTACGTGGATACGTCAACACAACAACCGTCCGAGGTACCGGTTGTGTGTGACTTTGCAGACGCATTTCCCGAAGACTTACCTAGAGTGCCGCCAGACCGCGGGATTGAGTTCTAGATTCATCTGATACCAGGTGTCCAATTTGTTGCTAAGGCACCGTATCGGTTGGCCACACTGAGATGAAGGAACTGATGGAGCAACTGCAGGATTTGCTGGATAAGGGGTTCATTAGACGGAGTATCTCTCCTTGGGGTGCTCCATTCTTATTCGTGAAGAAGAAGGACAGTAGTACGAGGATATGTATTGACTGTCGTGAGCGGCATAAGTTGACAGTAAGGAGTCGGTACCCCTTACCGAGAAATGATGACCTATTTGGTTAGCTTCAAGGTACCAGTTGGTTCTCGAGGATAGATCTTCGATCTGCCTACCATTAGATGAAGGTTGAGGAGCAAGATATTCCTAAAACAGTTGTGCGCACACGTTATGGACACTACGAGGTTCTTGTTATGTCTTTTGGTTTGACCAACGAGCCAACTGCTTTTATGGGCCTGATGAATCGAGTGTGTCGGTCGATGTTGGATAAATCAGCGATTGTGTTTACCGATGATATCTTGATTTATTCCAAGAATGAGGATGAGCATGCCGGTCACATTCGAGAGGTGTTAGAGACGTTGAGAAGGGAGAGGTTGTATGCTAAATTCTCCAAGTGCGTATTCCGGTTGCGCGAGGTTTAGTTTTTAGGTCATGTAGTGCATCCCGGTGGGATTATGGTGGACCCGGCAAAGATGGAAGTGAAGATTTGATGGTTTATTTCGATGCTTCCTACGCGGGGATGGGATGTGTATTGATGCAAAAAGGAAAGGTTATAGCCTATGTATCCCGACAGTTGAAATTTCATGAGGTCAATTATCCCGCTCCCGACTTGGAGTTAGCAGCCGCGCTCTTTGCGTTAAAGACATGAGGGCACTATCTATACCAGATGAAGTGCACCATGTTCAGCCGAGATGCGTTGGGCCTTTCTAAATCATTGCTGGAGTAGGGGAGGTGGCCTATAGGTTGGAGCTACCAGATGAGTTAAGTGGAATTCGTCCGACATTCCATGTATCCCATATGAGGAAATGTTTAGTAGACGAGGATATGGTTGTACCACTGGAGGGTATCGAGATAGATGAACGGCTCAATTATGTGGAGAAACCAGTGGCGATCATTGATCGTAAAGAGAAGAGGTTAAGGAATAAAGTTTCCTCTTGTGCGTGTACAGTGGAAGTACAGAAATGGATCTGAGTCTACGTAGGAGACCGAAGAAGAGATAAGACAGCACTACCCACAATTGTTTGAGGAATAACAGGTTTCGGGGATGAAACCTATTTAAGGGGGTGGACTTGTAACACCCGGTTATTTCCTTTGAAGCTAAGGAAAAATGAAAAAGAAAGAAAGGAAATAAAGCCTAAAGTTGAGGGACCAAATTTGCCAAAATAGGAGAATCTTTGGAGGAGTGGGGGTATAAAAGGGGCATGGCAGCCCATTCTCCCCTTATTCTCCCCTTCTTCATTTGGTTAGAGAGAGAGTGAAAGGAGAAAGAGCAAAACCTAAGGTTTTTGAAGAATCGAGGTGCAAAAGTCGAAGGCAAACGAGTTTGTGGGAAGCTCTACTTGAAGGGGCTTTCAAGGTGAGTTCTAGGACCCCTCTTTTACACATTTTCAACTGATTTTGGTGCTGGTACACATGGCAAATCGTTTTTGGTTGTGTTTGGTGAAAAACCCGTATGTATGTTTATGTGTACGGGTGTGATTCGGGTGGGGTTTGATTTCGGGCTTGGTTGTGCTTGAATGGTGTCGTGTTATGTATTCCTAAGGTTTGGAATGCTTGATTTTGGCTTAGAACGAGTTTGGGAGGGGCTAGAAGTCGAAAACTACAATGCAGGTTTGAAGGGAACTGCATTCTGCACCCCAGCTAGGGTTATGTGACTGGAAGCCATCCGACCGAATGGCATGCGACTAGAGGCCATACGGCCGAAAAGCATGTGACTAAAGTCCATGCGCATGGAAGCCATGCGACTGAGGTTCATACGCATGGGAGTCATGCGACTGAAGGACATGCGACTGAGAGTCATACGCATGATGGTAATGCGACTGAAGGAAATGCGGATGAGTGCCATGCGATTGAAAGAAATGCGGATGAAGGTCATGCGACTGATGTCCATATGCCGAATACCATGCGACTGAGATTCATACGCATGGAAGTCATCCGACTAGAGGCTATGCAACTGGAGGTCCATACGCCTAAGTGTTCAATCGCCAATAGAGTCCATTCGCCTTGGTGTTCTCATATGCATGGAAGACCATGTGACTGAATAGGGTCCTTGTGCCCGAATGAACATAGTTATTATCTAACTTTCGGGGAAAGTGCAGATGTAGTTCTTGAACTTTGAGGTTATAGATGATGGGCAGGATTGGTGATGTGCGATGTTGAATGTTTATGGTGGGGTATATGATGTCATGTATGATGATGTGTGTTTGATGATGTGTGATTGATGATGTTATGCATGATGGTTTGTGTGATGTATGATGTTGACTGTGCATCTTGATGTTCCTTATTATGATGTATGTGTCTTCCCGTGACTTTGCATTGAATGTTAATGAATGAAATGAAGTAGTATGTAACGTAAAGTGGAAGATAATGAAAGAGGAACGAAATAATGAATGCATGCAGTAATGAATGAAAGAGAAAGTAATGAAAAAGGCTTGCAAGCAAATGAATGGAGGTTCATAACTCATTGAGAGTTGTTAGCTCAACTGTGTGTGTATTTACAACGTGCGATTTTCGCTAACTCATAAGGGTCCATACACATAGTAGGAGTTCAGTCTTAGTGACTGCTCCAATACGTGAGATTTCCTAATTACTGTGTATTATACAACGTGCGATTTTGGCTGACCCATAAGAGTTCACACACACAGGGGGAGTCTGTCCTAGTGACCACTCCATATGTGTGATACGTGCGATATGTGCGATATGTTGTTGTGTAATGTTTCTGCTACAACGCTTTATGTAAAGTTATATGTTTTATGTGCAATGATTTACCAGCTGTAGGCGTGCTGGGAACGGGGCCTTACACTCCAGCCATCATAAACACTCATCTTCAGCTGGATGATAAGGAAGGTGAGTTGTCCTTTCCTAAAGAAGTTGTTAACTACTTCTAGCAGATGGGCTATGAAGAGGATTTCTCTGTAAAGACCTTTAGGAAAGGGAAGGTCTCATCCTAGTGGAAGTACTTACTACATGTGGTCATCCAGAGCTTATCCAACAAACATGGGGGTTGGGACCAGATTCTTGAAGATCTCTCCTTCATAGTGCATGGGATGGTTCAAGGGGTCAAATTCAGGTATTCTCAATTCGTCTATAAAAATCTGCTTACTAACTTAGACTCCTTAGAATATTACATGTTTCTTAGATATGTTCAACACATTCTCAACTGTGAACTAGGCTCACAGTTGAGGGAAATAGATACTATTCTTAAATTGGGACAGATGAAGCCCGACATCTTTAAAATCTTGAAATAGCCAACTATTGGCTTCTCTGGGGTAGAAACAGCCCTAGGTCCAAAACTTTTAGAGCTCATTGCTCAAGGTCCAAAACTTATACATCTCAACCACCACAACAACCACAAATCACCCTCACTTATCAAAGAAGATCCAAACGAACCCCTACACAAGCTATTCAGTTTGTGCTGGCCCCCATATCACTACCTACATAGGAAAAATTGGAAACTAAAGCTCCCACTTCTCCTTAGGAGCAAACCACTCCCATCACTTTAACTAACAGTCCTGAGTTCCTCATGCTCAGAATGATAAGCTCACAAACCCAACAGCCTTAAACCTTCACTCTGAGTCTCTACACTCAGATGATCAACCTTCAGGGGAAAGCTACCATCCCTAACCTTTAGATCTAAACTAACTAATTCCTAACCTTGACTTCTATACTAATGAAGATTTAGGCTTTAATGAGTACCATGAGTCTCTCTTCTCCTCCCCTACTCAAAGAGAGATGAGTGCTCCTGAATCACCTATGTCTAGCCCACATCAGTCACCTATCACTGAGGTGGATACTTCTGAACTTGTTCAGGATATCCATATGGAAGAGGCTCTCACTTCAGCAAGTGATTAC